>RCHQ01000050.1:0-243854 GCA_003676415.1 Plasmopara muralis | reverse complement strand
AATTTCTTGCCGGGAATTGAACGGCCACGCATGGTCTTTAGCGTGTGAATCTGTAGCTTGAGTGCCTCCAGCTCTTCTTTGAGATTTTCGTCATTATGTACTCACGCACGTAAGTGGATAATATATCAGTAGCACATTAAAGATGCATGACCAGTAATTCTGTAGCCTTCCAATGTCAGGTTTGTTAGTGGCGTGCTTAAAGCCTGCTTATAGCCAATCATGCAATGGTACTCGTTTGTCATTACAAATTCCTGGTACGCTAATATTAGATAAGCTCGGTTATTTTTCTCAGCTACCAGAGACCGTAACGCTCGTAAAGCGTAACGCTCGTAAAGCGTTACGGTCTCTGGTAGCTGAGAAAAATAACCGAGCTTATCTAATATTAGCGTACCAGGAATTTGTAATGACAAACGAGTACCATTGCATGATTGGCTATAAGCAGGCTTTAAGCACGCCACTAACAAACCTGACATTGGAAGGCTACAGAATTACTGGTCATGCATCTTTAATGTGTTACTGATATATATTCCACTTACGTGCGTGAGTACATAATGACGAAAATCTCAAAGAGTGAGACTTAGCGATTTGTGCAAAATACAGAGGTCAGAACAAGCATCCAAGACAGTTTGTGTACATCCTGAAAAGATTGACCTATTTGTGGCTCGAGCGAGCATAACAATAGACTCTAGCGACAAATTGACATACAAGCAGAGCTGCCTCGACACTATCGGTGATGCTTTAGGTATCAAGCGCGACAGCGGCAACATCCTCGCTGAACATAACAAAACTGATCGAAGGAAAGGCATGCAACCGGTTCAAGTGAGCCTTGTGGGCAATTTCTTAAGCGTTACAGACGACCATGAGCCATCAACGATCTAAGTTGCGCAAGACAACTATGTTGTGTCATACAAAGCGCTCCCGTATCCTGGCGTGCGTGTATTCGACATTGAAGCCGAAAACGAATAACCAAGGAAAACCTTGTCGACTAGCTGGTGTATCGCGAAAGTTGCGTGCCAAGTAAGCAGTCGGCAAGCTGCTCGTAAACGTTTGTTATAGCAAGTGAAATAAGGGCCAAATATGCTGCTACAACGTCGGGAAAATCTCCCACTGTGATGTCAGAACCCGCCATACGTAAGCTATGTTGGACGCGCAGCCGCCCAACACAGTAAAGTCGGCTTTCTTATAAAGCTGCACTCGAACCCGTTTGAGTGAAATATCGCTAGTCACGTGTGTATTACCAGCGACACCTAGACATAGCTCATCTCAAGCGACTTATTTACTTCAGCGTCGCTCAAGCAAACGCTATCTGCAAGCAAATTTACGATCCTTTCGAGTGAACGATCTATACACAGAAAACCTTCAGACTTCACCGGAAGAAATTTCGACCAGGCTCCCATATGTCCTTGTCAAGAGAGCTTTCAAGTAATGTTTTTGCGCTCAATTTACCGCGGTGGTGAAGCTAGACGATATCGTTATAGCTGCCACAAGGGTCCTCTCGATTGCGCGTACGCCTATAAATCCAGCGCAAGTCAATGTTCGAGAACACTAGTAACTGCATGTCATCTTTGATCTGCACGATTTGATCGTAAGCCGTTTACTTCAAGCACGAAATTGGTTCATCCGTATTTGTGATCAAATTTATCTAATCGGGCAAATGCTTCATTCTCATCAATTATTATCGACCTCACTACTGACAATGATATGAAGTTACAATTCGAGGAAGCACAGTTGCCCGAAGACAGCTGGAACCGAAAAAATAATTTCAAAAACTCAACGCAGATCGAATTGCAAATTCCAAACCACTCCTTTTTAACGCAGAGTAGACGATATGATCTGTATAGCCTTAAGCAAACAAGATTGGGAAGATAAAAAAGTTCCACCACGTCATCGATTTCAGCAACATTAAAAAATCGCATGATTTTGAAAATCTGTTATTGCTTTTGTTAGATCTGGAGCCCCTACGAGACACGGTTGTGTCCATCGCAAGTAACTGATTGATTGAAGGCTATGATTTGCCGGCATGAATCGACAAAAGTAATAAGAACTGTGAGCCTTCTTGGTGAAATTTAAACGAAGTAGGACTGGGGTACCCGGATTTGGTGCTATAAGGTGTGAGTGCGTAGCGTCTGCGCTGGGCTGGGCTGGTCATTATAGAGAAACGAATGAATGAAGGATCTTTGTTTAGCTTCGGGCTACGAGAAACGTCACTTTTTGCTTTTTTCACCCAAGACGGACACCCTGAATAGAACGTGTACTAAGTAAACGTATCTAATCGAATGAAAGGCTGAAAGCTTTGATTATCACTTGGAGACGAATCTCTAACGAAGCAAATAGGAGAAAAACATGTTTCAGATCAGCGAATTACTATGTATCTATGCCTAGTTTCGCGAGAGGAATATACAGCGATTCTTAAACAATCGATGAAGTTAAGCAAAGAACTGCCGGGATTGTGAGACGCAAGCACTTGTAGGCTAGAAGCAAAACGGAGCGTTTTGATGCAGTGTGACGGCTGTTGCAATAGTGATGCGTCAGAAGTTACGGTAATCGCCAACCAGCAAATTGTTTAAGGGGATCGGATGGATTGTCGCGTGGTTGAAACCCGAATACTTTAGTCCGCATATTCTTGGCACGGAATGAGAATGTTCGGATTGCAACAATATCGACCGATATAAGCTGTTGAACATTTTCCCGACGTGACCTCCTACAATGCAATGCTCCTTTCAATTGCCGAAAAAGGATTCTGGTAAATAGAGTCTGGCTTATTACCGATCGCTTTTGTATAAAGCAATCACGATGTTCAGTTATGAGCAAAAATAGTGTTAATTGGACGATCCTGCATCGACAATGTGCGAGGGTGACGTGTAATTTACGGTTTGGTTTAGTGACAAAGGCCACGTTTGGGTTTGCTTGTCGACCAAATGGTGGTTAAGGTGGGCGGATTGATTGGTAGATACTGATTGAAGACGTAAATTTTTTTCGCCCCCGGCTTGGCTAAAAAGGTATTAGCTGGCAAGGCAGTCTAGCTTAAATATTGCTACTCGAAATTATTTTTTTGACACAACTTATTATCAAGTAGCAATATTTTACTTCGGTTTGACTTTGCTAATTAGTGATAATTTTCTTTTCAAACGGTTACTCCTACACTGTTAAATAAATGAGTTATTCTACTAACGCGCGTCACTTATAATGTCTCCATTTTCCTGATAGCCAAAGCCGCGTCCAGGTGAGTTGACACTGCATTGCGAATCAAGGACGGATTTACACAGTCTGCCCCTCGTAACCAAGGATGCTGCAACGCCTCTGAAACTGAAATGCGCTTGTCAGGAGCCACCAGCATCAACGAAATGAGGTCTTGTGCACCTGGAGTCATTGTTTGCCGAACTTCGTCAGGCTGGGACCCCCAAAAACAGCGCAAATCACCACGCAAGAGACTGTCGTACCATGCATCACCCTTTTGTGCTTCATTAAACGGTGGCAGACCCGTCATTAAGATAAACAGCACCACACCTGCGGACCACACATCCACCGGAGTCCCGCGGTAGGTCTTTTTCGTTTTGACCTCGGGTGCCATATACAGTGCCGTACCACTCTCGTCCCGTAAGAATACTCCCGTTGCATCTGTCCCTATTGGTGCCATTGCTGCGACGCCAAAATCTGCGAGTTTAAGCTGATAATTCGCATCTAGTAGTAAATTTTCTGGCTTGACGTCTCGGTGTACCACACCATTTGCATGACACGCTTCCAATGCACGCAATAATTGGCACGCGTATACTTTCACCAATGGTTCCGTAAGTGGTCCGGAATTTTCCAAGAGGTCAAACAGGTCACCGTTGGGTGTATACTCCGTAATCATGGCCACGTAATCATAGCCGCCTTTCTTGCCAGGTACTAGCCGATCCATTGGCAACACATTCGGGTGTTGCACGCGTTGCATGGCATTGTATTCGTGCAGTATAGCCGCCACTTGGCACTCCAGCTCCGTGACGTTTACACGATCAGTCATTAGTGCATCAAGTGTCAAAACGGCCGGGAGCTTTATAGCCACGTCGCTCTGCAAGCGCTCGTCCAAGGCTAGAAATACACGACCGTGCAATCCCGAGCCAAGCTCCTTGATAATCGAGTATGGGCCCTTGGGAATCGGTTGCGTCTGTTGCTCATCTGTCTGTGCCTGTCGTTGCCCCATTGATAGAAGCAATGGAGACTTATTAACGACGCAAGCGAGCATATTGAAAAAAGGTATGATAACTTGAAGGCAATTTGGTTTGTGATCACTTGAAGGCAGTGAAGGTCTCCACGAGATATTCGCCTGTAAGGTGAGATTTGAAACGCTATACTTAGATTCAGTAAGGACGTGCCTAGGTTGCAGCAATGTATACATTCCATGCAGTCTTATCGTCCTAAAATGTCACGTTATTCACGATGAAGTTTGCCGCAAATCAAAAAAACCGCGGCTGCCACCTATTGAGAAATTTCAGGATCTGACTTGTTTGCAACCGCAGACATGTCATCAAGTCGTGTTTGTGGATGATACCGCACCAGCCCTTAAGTAGCTTCTTCCTGGCAGATACGTCGCCCTCACTCGCTCCTATGTATCAAGTGGCCTTCTTGTACCTTTGTCGCGTGCTTATTCCGGCTTCCACGATCTTCGGTGTCGATGAGGACGAATCTACCTAGTTCAAATCGTACGATTTGGGCGTTCTCTGAGATACTGTATAGATTGTTCAAAGAGCGCCAACGAAGGAATGTTTGTATACAGCCGTTAAATAAGCCATTGGTGTCTGGTCTTTTTAACCGCTTACGAGAAAAAAAAATTAAAGCTCCTAGTGCCCAGTACAAGTTTATTAAAATTTTCATCTCTATGCCGCTTGTCGAAAAAAGTCGTGGACTCGCGCTTGACCGTATCAGTGTCGTGGCTGGCGCTGCAGTGCCCATTCGTCAAGCTACACGGAATTCTTCCCGTGTCGTGATCTGGCTACTTTATACTAGACTTTATTCGCTTGGTCGTCGTTTCGTAAGACAGTGAGTTCTTACCACGCGTTTATACTGATTTACGAGCCGAAATTTCATTTTAAACCATAAGTTTGCTTTGCATGCTTCTGATGTGTTTGGGATAAGCTGCCAACAGACGCGCGTGCGCCACTTCTTTAGTGATTACATTTATACAACGAATCGAGTGGCACGAGTCAGGGCTGCAGATTTGTTGGTGCATTCACTGCTAGATGGCATGCTGAAGCAACACTTTCAGGAACTGAGCACTTCATACCATGCTCGTTGCCAGTAACGCTTACATCAATACAATTAACTTCAAAATTACGGCGTGTGATATCACTATTGATACAAAATTGATTGCATCGCTAATCGAGCTTATATTCTCTCCAGCAAACGCCACACTGACAAAGTTGTGGTTGTAACGACCAATGCAATTACAGCGGACCGTATGCAGTTACATGCACCGCTAGCGACGGCACATCGTAGCCACGCATGTCCTGCGAGGCGAAAGGCTCTCAGCACCCAACTTCCTGCATAAAAAGTAGAAATGCCGCTAATCTCAAAAACATATTCAAGAGCGCAAAAGCAACCAACTATCATCGCATTGTTCGATTTGGCCAATGTACTAAAAGACCGCGAAGCAGAGCAGCTTAACAAAGCCATTGATGGCCAATACTCATTTTCACATTTTCGTCGTAACGATCTAAGGCAAACGTCGCTTCTCCTTCAGGTCTACCTCAGCTCTTATCAACTTGTTCATCCCTAGCTGTCCTCAAGGTTAATGCTCTGCCCAAAGCGGCTGTAGAGCATTTTTTTCAAGACCTGCACCCACAACACAACAATTCATAATTTCAATGTCCAGACCACGCACACATCGCTTTGCTACGCACCGCCTGTCGTGCCTCCAGCTTTGACTCTTCCACTTGTAGCTTCTTCAGCTCATTGTTGGCTTCCTAAACCCTTGGCGCATTAATCCTGTACTTAACGACATGACATTGTAAGCACCCACCTCCGTGCGCTTCTCGAGGTATTCTTGAGCAAAGTCTTCCGACGCCTCTACGAAGCTTTCCCCAATAAATAGCCTAACAAGAGACATAAATACAGGAGTAGTAGTCAAGGAAGAAACATTTGTGCACCTTACCGAACATTGTCACCTTCCCCCATCATAAGGTCCGTGTTGGCGTCGTCCAGAGTGTCGAGCTTGTCCTTCAATGCTTTCTTCTGTCCACGGATCTCGTGCAACGCCGCATTGTTGCGACCAAATTCATTTATTCGCAGCTGATCGTCTTTGCGAACCTAGTGGATACGAGTAGGATAAGTTTGATGAATGGGAGGTAGTCACGCTTGCGAGATTGCATACGTCTGCTTCGACTTCATGCTCTTGCGCTAGCATGATACAATTCTTGGCAAAATAATAGCGTTTCTGTACAAGAACACCGCGAAGTTTGAATTTGTCAATTATTGGGCTCTAGATCTCTCCTTTATTGAAGACCCTTTCAAAACGGGTACTTAATGATAGAATATATTAAAACCCTCTGAGTTTTTATCCTATTTCAAGCATGGAACGACGGTGCTTTGAAACTCAATTTCACACTCCGTGGTCCAAAGACGAGCTTTGTGTCCTTTCGCTCAATGTTATGCTTTCATTATATTACCCTCTGCTATGGAAAATTCCACCAAACGTCATACAATTACATTTAGAACAAATTGACTCCTTGGTCACCATCACCCATTAGGCAAGTGTAGTGAACTTTTGTGCAAAAAAAATGTAAGCTCCGAATGTTGATGGGGCTAACTTTGAGCAGTCGAAAGTACAAAGATTGACAGCGAAGAATAATTGCGTCGTACGCAACATTTGTGAAGGATACATCTATAGAATACATGCTATTAAAGCACGTGTCTGCACTACACTGTGTCCGTCGGGAGCGCATGATCAATCATAGTCGTGTTTTTTTCAATTCTTGTGAAAGCATGTATCACCCTTTCGACGCTTCTACCTTATAATAGAAGCCTCCAGCACCATCGACTACTAAGCTAACATGGTATGAATTTTTAGATGCTATCATTGCCCCCGCAATATATATGCAGTAACTTGATTTTCTTTTATAAAGTTCAATTGCAGTGCATACGCTTGCGATAAATGCTGATTCTATGGCCCATTAATCGTCCGTTATAAGCCCAGCAATCACAGCATTGTTTCATCTCAAATTGGATCGATTTGGGTAAGAGGTACCACGCACAGAGGGACAAATCTTTTGTACTATTTCATGAAATTTTGGTCATAAATCGATATCTTTGTTAGATGCGCAAAATTCGCTGCTTATTTTGGTGTGATGCGAATAGAACTGGGCTTATGTGCCTAAATGCTGCTCTACTTATGAGTGAATAGATGAGGGCTAACGAGACCATATACATATAGCTTACAGGCTAATTGCGCTCTTCCATCTCGAAGAAACTTTGTTCACAAATTATTATACACCGACTCCGTAGTCCTTTGTAAGGTGTTTATAGAATTAGGCCACCGTGTCTCATCAGTAATTTCACGTGCGCACTGTCAGAGCTCTTAGGTTTCTCAGCATGTTTGCTTCGATCCAGGGACTTTGAGATCTTCCATCAACCAGTCAGTCGAACTGCGATTCTCTATTCTTTCCATTTAAAAAAAGTACTTCTTTCATTTTATTGGGACAGTAGGCTTACCAAATTTTCCAGTTGGCGCTACTGATAGACACACCAAAAAATGTACCTCCTGAGACCTGTAGCATAATGTCGGGACGCCATCTAGCAGCTTGGTAGCGGGATAGCCCACAGCTACAGCCGTGTTATACGACTTGAATAAGAGTATTTAGGTACACACTCTACCTCGCGTAGGCGTAGAATCGACTTCCTAGTGTGACGTAAAGACATAGCACCTTGCACAGAGGAGACATGCAGAATAATATGAGATGCTCTGGTATTTGACTTTAGATCTCAAAGGTCGATGTCTACTATATGCCGTAGCTTACGAAAGTGTTTGCCAAACATATTTTTGTGCTTAAGTTTTACTATTATTAGCTATTAAGCGGCTAAATTTGCTAAGGCGGTGCTTGAGTAAGCTGTATACATTTTAAAAGTATTTTTGATCTGTCGTACTGAGTAAGTTGATATAGATATCGATAGCATGTTGCACCAAGAGTCACCATTTTAACAAAGGACCGGATTTTCTAAACATAAAATCGCGCCTTCATGTTAAGGCCTACCACTCTACATCAAAAGGAATAGAAATGTCATCAATTTTCCAGATAAGTGGTATTCAAAAAGTCGGTTTCAGTATACTGATGAGCGGAAAAGGTCACGTGTCAGCCGAGTCATTCAATGATGAGAAACCTAGCTACTGAGAAGGCTTTTCGGGACTCTCTGTCAAAACCAATGGTCGTCTATGACACCCCAGAGATTGATGTCGAACCGCATCTCTATCTTCTCTTGTCGGAGCTACTTTGGTCACAACCCCCGTGCGGAAACGGCTCAATGTCTCTCACCTGGAGGATTATGCTACCCGCAATCAGAGCGCTGTATCGAATCGAGCCTAGCGGAAATTGGCTAGCTGCAAGAAGAAAGAATTTAAAACGTCGTTACATTAATCTTCTCGAACTTTTCGATTCCACTGCATTTCTATCGGGCAAGCACTTGCCTAGGCTCCCGTTTAAGGCGCCGTATGCACAACAAGGGTGGCAAAAAAACTCACTAAAGCTCTACTGCGCAAATTAATCGGCCGGCATCGATGGCCTTTTTCCTGCTGAGCTTGTACGTTTCTAGCCATAACATTCCCAGGATCAAGTCATACTTGCCCATGTCAAGGACAAGCAATGACTCCGAAATATCACATCTATAAAATATGATGACCGGAATGTCTACTCCTCAGCAACATTCAGAGCCGATCCATTTGTCGGCTAAACTTAGACTGACTTATTTCGTTGCTCTCTCTTAAAGCATCAGTCAGACTATAATTTGATTGACGGCAACCGGCTGCCGGCGTGCAACAAATAGCGATGTGTCAGAGTCTCCCGAGACTAAGCTCAGGTGCATACCTTTAGTGGCTTGCGTGTACAGCCATCGGTCTAATGCTACCATTTTTTTTGGCAACTGTCAAATTCTCAGATCTTAAATTCTCATGATGTGTATCAAACGTGGGATTCTCCTTATAGGGTACCTAACCTCTGCTGGTTACTTGCGCTCCCCTGGTCACTAATTGTGGGAAACATAATTCCACTGTCGGAAGCCTATTGCCATAAGCTGATAAGGTACGTGACTTGACGAGCTCCACGGGTCCAGTATATCCTGTTAGTAATTTCCGTGTGTCAACCCGCTTGTGGCCTTAGAGCCCGAGCCAGATCATTATCAGATATGGGGTCCAAAGACCTCATCATCAAGCCTTCATCAGAGAAGCTTGGAACGGTACAGGGTGTCTTTAATAATGACAAGAAGTCTTTGTGCTGTTTACAAGTCTGACGATTACAATGTGCTTGCTAGTGCCCTTTGCGCCGGCTAGAATTGAACAAGCAGGGCTAAACTTTTTCGATGAAAAGTTTCGTCCAGCATCTAAAACGAAATCTAATCTTAAGGCTTTTGGCATGTAAGAAAGTTGACGGTCTGCCCGATCGCAAATTTATCATTATAAGTAAGTAGACGGTCTGCTTTACAACATGGTGGATAAGCTCGCGTCGTTTGCAGCAATGATAAGTCTCTGGAGGCACATGTTGCTCCCCTCTGCGGTCATTTATACCTAATGAAAACCACTTTACAGACTTATACAGTATATTGGTGGACCAACACGTACAAGTGCGTGACCATGTACGCGAAATTTTTAACATTGCCAGAGGATCAAACCTGCTGGCTCCTGTATATAATTTGCCAACATCGTTGGACCAGCATTAAGCCCATAAGTCCCGACTAATCATGTAGGCTCATTATATTGCGGGGGTAGTGGCATTCGTGTGCCTGTTAAGCAAAAGTGTGTATTTGACACCAGTACCGGGACACAAACATTGGAGCAATTTAATGATGTGTCCTTTGAACTCAGTGAAGCTGGATCACAGCATAGCGCTGTGTTCGAGATCTTTTGTTCTAACTAATAAGGAATCGTTTACTGATGTTTCCAGCAGACAGGAGCTCAGACGAAAAAGGTCACCCTGAGCATCATATACGCTAAGAAGTCCTATTCCTTGGCCTATGAGATTTTCATGATTAAGGTTTCACTCGAAAAATGCGGTCCAAGCATTTATGAGTCTTATATCTTTACATGGCAATGTGCTGAGTCTTCTTAAAGCTCTACTTGGTCCTCACAGCACGAAGGCTTCGGCAACAAGTAAGGCAGAGGATAGAAAGACCTTGTTTGCCCAGGTTCTCAATGTAAGACCAGTTTCTTACAAAGACATTTGTTCGCCTTCGCGAGAAGTCGGTCGCTTTCTGGTAAAAGGTCAAGGGATACAATTGAATCCCTGCAAAACAAATAGCTTAAGTTCTTAGGCAAGTTTGGGAGAAGGTATTTAATTAATGGCTAAAATTATTGCTAGGTACCAACAACATTCCGCTTTAAGGAAAAGTTTGGTCTTTTCAGTAAAAAAAAATTAAAGACTGACGGTCGGTGTACGACGACAACCTTCACATGACGATAACAAACCTAAATCTTTTATGTGGTGCGTCTAGAGCGAATTTCGACCGTCGGGTCCTCGAATCCCACGTGAAGCCTGAGGCTCCCCGGCTTCTCTCTAAACAATGTTTTTGCGCTTTATCTAGTAATTAAGCTAATAATGCTCGCAGCCAGCACACTAAACTCTGTAGCCATACCCAAGCATAGCTTTTGTAAGTTCATACTAAAGCAAGGATTCCGTTTTAACTAAGTGGCGTTTTTTTATACAAAGCAAGGAGAGCTCTCTAAAGAGCCCTCGGAGCGCTCGAAGCTGGTGGGCGTACTGCTCGGTTTCAAAATTTGCATCGGCCGGATAGTATTTACATGAATATTTTTATTCACTTCGTGAAGTTTGCTGTCTCATAAGCAAGTAGGCTTCTGTGGGACGTCAGTACCGGTGGTGGGCGAATCAAATGGCTTCCGCCGATTAAGGCTAGAAGCGTACTGAGCTTGTCGTCATGGTTTTAGCTAAATATTACTGATTTTTGATATCAATGAAAGAATATTATGGGTAGGGTCTTTTCCTGGCATTAACGGACTTTCTTGTCCATTTTGATGAACTTTTTCGCATGGCCGGTGAGTCTAACCATAGTCTTACACCTTTAAAGGCATACCCCCGTCGACAAGCTTTTCTACAAAGTTATCATTGACTCAAATCTTTTTCACGGTCCTATCGGGCGTTGTTCCTGCCCGGCTACGAATCATTGGTCAAGATTGAACGGCAGGCGAACGCCCATCACCGGAGTGTAATTGAAGGCCATCTTAGCTTCAAGCGGCTCTCCGGTGGGTGGCCTTTGCAAGGCCTGCCGACCATTATACAGACGCAGTCTAAATTGTACGCGTGGCCTAAGGCGCAGAAACCCATTGGCACGTGTGGAAGCCGGAGCAACCTTTATTAGGTCATCGTAGAATGTCGCGGTTAATCGGCAGCCCTGTCTGTTGAGTCATTGTTATAACGGAACCGACATTTTGATGTTAAATTCTTAGATCTTTTTGTGCAAAGTGCCGTCACATGTGCGCATTAAAGACCAATCACTTTAATACACTATTTCTCCTTTTTCATCCAACCTGTATTTTGTATACGTATAAATTATAACTTTGTTAAGTATGCAAACCGGTACGAGGGTTCACCATCCTTCCAGCGACAGGTTGGCTTTACTTTACTCCGTATACTGTCGTGGTGAACGCAGTTCGATCGACGCCTCTGCATTCTAACTGCAGGTATTAGAACTTGTAGCTTTGCATGCGTAATCCAAGTAGTTGCTCGGCTTAAATGTTTTCCTGATGCCCATTCAAATATGGACAACAATGAAATCATGCACCTTTTCGAGTAGTGTACAGGTTGCTCGTTGGTCGTACAGTAAAATTTGCGCACAAAAAGACGAGTCTAGTGATTTAGACGCACGCATCCACGCCATTACATGTACGCACATGGATGCTTAGATGCGTGGCTAGAAAACACGCTTGCGTGGTGACAGCTGTAAAACGCCGAGCAAAAAAACGGTTTTTACTCTACCTAAAATTTGACAATATGACAAAGGCAACAATGCCAGTGCGAGCATCTAAATGCAAGCTCTTACATAATATAAAAATACGTATGTCCCCATCCTTTGATCGCGGTAAAAATTATGCCCGTCATGGTGTGCTTTCTGTTATTTAAACGCTTGTAAACAAAGTTTACTCTTGAATTTTTACTGGTGGGAGAAGATTGATAAACGTGCTCGGTGGACTTGTGCACGCACGATGACACAAGCCTACCCCGTCGACATTGCCGAAGGTGGTGGTGGACCTCCAGGAACGACCCCCATCAAAGCAAAGACTTCCCAGCCTGAGGCCGGAGGTGTGCTTGACAAGTCGAACGAGCGGCCTCAACCCTCGACACCAAAAATTTTGTTTCTAGATGGATTGCGTGGAGCCGCAGTTTTGATTGTCGTGTTTCAACACGCTGGCTTCATGCACGACATCTGTATGGGAGCAGTTGGTGTAGACACGTTTTTCGTCCTGTCGTCGTTTTTACTGACGATGATTTTCATGAAAAAAAGCATCAAATTGAGTGCCGAGTCGGCAAGTTATCAAAAGTGGGGCATCGCACTGCTCGACTACTTCTCCAAACGCTTCTTTCGTGTGTACCCCCTCTTTGCTCTTCTCTCCATCACCTTGTGGTTATTGCCGTTTGAGTACAAGCATCAATACTACAAGGTAAAGAGGCCTGAGGACTTTAATTTGCTCCAAACCCTGACGTTTCATCCCGAACATCGCCATTATCTATTGTGGACGCTGCCTCTCGAGATCGCATACTATTTTCTTTTGCCCATATTTGTTCTCGGTGTGCTCAAAATGGGACGTATTTGGTGGTTGTCGTTCGTACCATTGTACGTTTGGGTCATTCACGAAGGGATTTATACGACGCGAACAAATTTCTATCGCCAACCCTTATCCGAACATTTACCTACGTTTGTTGCCGGTTCCATGGCTGCAACCATTTACGTCAAGATCGACATGTGGGTCAAGACGAAAGGTGTGCAATTTCAGACCCTTCACATTATTGGCCTCCGCGCTGTGGAAGGCGTTTTGATTGCAGCGTTGCTCAGCGTCTCGTTCCGTGGATTGTTCTTTAATTGGCTGGGCCAGCCACTGTCTGATTCCAAGAAATACTTCATGCCATTTATAAGCGTCAAGTTGTCATTGGTAATTGTAATTGAAATGCTCCAGCCGTCCGTTGTATCCAAAATTTTTGAATGGGTTGTGCTTCGCTATATGGGTAAAATCAGCTTTTCTGCCTATCTTTTGCACGTATTTGTGATTTTTACCAAACCCGTCAGGACGCAAAAATATTATTACGACCGTTTATTTTCTACTTTTGGATTAGTAACGATGCTAGCGACGGTAACATACTATTTGGTTGAGTACCCGTCGCAGTTGCTAGCACAGAAAATTTCGCGCAAATTGGCTCGTCCCACTCCTACGGATTACCACCAAATCCCGACTCAAAGTGACACTGACTCGAAGGTAAAAGTCACAAGCCCCACGTCTGTTGCACGAGAAGAGGTCGTCGTTGTCGAGTTTAAACCACAAACGACATCACTTTAAACCTCTAAAAGTTCCAGCTTTATAGTAGTAGTCTAAAAGTACCAGCTGGAAGGTACCTTATACATAAAATACCCATTGCATCGTTTTCCGAAAGAATTATGGTATTCATACTGCAGCTCTCGGGTACGTTATCTGCTGCGGCATTGCGCCTCTTGTACTAATCTTTGCTTCGCAGTGATGTTGCTGGCTGTAGCACTGGTACCCATGACATGGTACTCGACGCTCATGCCGCACTGGCTGTCGCAGTCAGGCGAGCGCAACGCAACCGTCTACTATTCGCAAGGCATGGGTCTGTGGCTTAATTATACGGAGCATGTGGGGGACCCGAAATTTGATCCTGGGAACTCTCTTTGGGTTCCGCCACAAGAAAGCGGTGTGAATACTTACAGTGTGCAATGGTACATTGTCCCCATTTCTTGGTACCTTGCTTTACAATGCTCATTAACACGTGTATCACAGCGCCACCCAACGGTCATATTGCGTCGATGTCATTGGGGAACTACATCGGCAATACTGTCAAGTAATGGAGGTGTATTGCGGAACAGCCATGACGTTTTTACAGCTGGCGCTGTCAATATTAGCTGGTTTTGCCCTTGTGGTGGTGATCTGGGCCGTGCATCTCATTACCACCAGTCACTGTACTATTGCGGACAAGTACCTGATGCACTTGTGCGTTTTGAATGCTACAGGTTTGTTAGCATTGGCTGCCATCTGGTACGCTTTTGTGTACCAACCCATCATCAACTCGACATTTTACAAGGACCAATATAGTCGCTGCTCGGAAAATAACTCGGGTCGCACTTGCTGGCAAATGGGACTTTGCGTTTATTTGCTGACTGCAGGAGGCCTATTAAATTCAATATTGGCTATACTCGTGATGTTGCATGTAGGGAATAAATACCAACATTTCCAGCACTTGTTGCGTCGGCTGTATGAGACGACAGTGGTAGTAGATGCTCCAGTTCACGTGGTGGAGATGAAATCCAAAGTTGTATCTGGTTTACACAACGAAACGTCTGGGTCAGTAGATGCGGCTCTTGATGTTGAGGAAGACTTTGAATTAGCGAAGCCTGCTCCGCTACAAAAGCACCCGTCTGCTGTCTCATCGCGGGCTACTTCTTGTGAATATAGTAAAGGTAGAGAGAATAAGGTAGGCGAAACGGATCGAAAGAGAAAGGATTGTATATAAACTATAAGCTGCAAGTGCTGCCGTACATTAATGCATTACTCTTATCATACCACCGCTCTGTGAGAATAATAGCAAAACAATCTTCCATCGACAGTGTTGGAAAGTCGGCTTTTAAACGGGGGACACGTGTTATCCAGTTGAAGTAAACTTTTGGGTTGAGGTTTAAAAACACTTGTACGATCGGTCATCTCGGGGCTGCACAGATCGATGTGTTGATGCTAAATGATCATCATCAGGCGTTAACGATTAAATGGCGAAGACTTTAGCAATCAACAGTCGCACCGTGACCAAAACCACATAAAGTCTAGACCATAAAGCGTGTCCGTCTTTCCGATCAACTATTTGGCTAATATGACAAGTTTCACAGAATTCCAAGCATTCAACGCCCAGCATTGAATTATGGTCACCTTCGCGCAACTACTCAATTACACGCTGCATGTTGCATTAAGGCCCTCGACTATCGCTTTGACAAATTGTCTGGAAGGAGTTCAGACTAAATGTAGTCTTTTCAAAATATATTTTAAGTACTGCTACTACTATTGAATTACGAGTTTTCTGCTGTATGGTGCTAAGATAATCACGTATCTCTTTTCTTATTGGACACATGTCTGACGATTACTACGTCCCTCTTGAATTGTTAAGTCGTTAAACTCACTTTGTGTTTGACTACAACATCAGCTAAGAGATAATTGGCAAAAAGCAATAAAATTTTCTCCTCACTTATCTATTTTTTGTTTAAAGGTAAAGAATAAACCTTTTCTTTCCCTGCGCATGTATTTCCTTCCATGTATCAAATGACGGCATGATAGATATTTTCTCGCTGTACTTAAAAATGACTTTGAATACAAATGGTGTTAGGACAGCGGCTTCAATTATAACCATAAACTCTACACGCGCAGTTACTTGTTATAGCAAGACCAAAGAATGTTTTAGTTCTGCATCAATCATATTGGAGCGCTGGTAAATTTTTGACATCAATGATTAAGAGCCCAACATTATTCTTTGATTTTAAGGTAGAATACAAAGGGCAACTTCAATTTGTCTTGATCTTAAGCACTTTGGTAAAGCGGCTAAGGACATCGAGAGTCGACTTAGTGATTAAAATGTGTGGGGAAGTTCCACAGCACCTTTCACATAGTAGGCGTAAAGACAGATATATGATTTTATTGAACAACCTTCTATCTTGTCGGTGACATACGCAATAGAATGCAGTTTAAAGTTTATAATGTTTTTATTCTATTTTCATCTTATTTATAGTTCTCTATTTATATTTTGGAATTTAAGATTTCAGTATCCTTTTTCGGTTTGCAAACGGTATAAGAATAATAGGGTGCCTGAAAGCTACGATTCTATTTTGAAGGTTCTAATTATTTTTGTATTATACTAGATTAGAACTAACGAGCCCATTCTATGGAGCTCGATAAGATATGTTCAGTATCTCCTAAGTTTAAAACCCGGGTCTGATAAACAAAACAAATTGCATGTATCTATCTATACTTTGATTCCTTGTGGACCAAGCTACTAATATTCGAGCCCAAATCTAGTGATCGACGCAGATAGTATTGTCGAGCTTGTTCACCATGGCTAATTGCATGTTGCTGCAGCAGTAGAACTCTGCTTATGACAGGTAGTGACGATCAATATACACAAGGCTGAACATAGAGAGATATGGTACGCGATTGCACCACAATATGTATGTGGTTTACGATGCATTGCGCTTTTGGACATGACAAAAGCCGATGATTGCGGAAGTAGTCATTAATCGAAAAAAATCAGTAGTCTTAGTGTAAGCAATCTAGTATCCGAGAAAAAAATCTCTAAAAGGATCAAGGAAATGCCTTTGAAGAACAGGCTAAGATATAGCACGAAGTCGCGAAAAAAGGGCCCAAACGTATTCTTTTCCAAGCTTTCCATCTACTATGCACGACGTCATTTTTACACTTACCAGTGTATAGCCAGTTGTGTTTGCCTTCTTTCTCTACGAATTAAAAGACATTAGGAAAAGTTTTAATGCATTAAAGTAATGAGTTTGAAAGCACAATGATATCGTTGCATTGCAGCGCTCGATATGAAGTGTCAAGATACTGTACACATACGAAAGTCAAATTGACCTAACATCTTGAATGAAATTGACTTATAGATTCTTTTCACTGGAAGGTGCTGACTATACTACTGAAATTGCGCCAAGGCCGTCGATATTAGATCAAGAACGTGATGTGCGAAGTTTCAAGCCAGAGTTATTCTCACGGCAAATACACTCAACGACATTACTTTTGTGACACCTCTGCTCTTGCTCATACCGCGATTTCCAGAAAGAATTAGTCAACAATGCATCGAAGTTGCTGACTAATCAAATTGCTCGAAAAGGAAAATGCAGCGCTTTTTTACACCTTACTATCTCAAGTGGCACGGGCCGTTGCATAAAGCCGAGCTTTTCTTATAGAAACTGGGGTGCCCTTGTATACTGAGGTACTAGAAAAACCACAATAAAAATAGTCCTCGCCTTTAGCTTATAATTGGATCTAATGCATGTACAAAATTATGGTTTGAAAACATTATAATATTGTAACAAATATGTCAGTCTTTAAACTGCAACTTATCATACTCCATACGATAAAGGATAATGAATAGTCATTCACCAGAAGATCGGAATTCTTTCTGCACGCCTTTTTCGCAAAATGCTGTGTGACTACGTCACATCTGGTAGTCCACGCGGATAAAATGGGACTTGAGGAGGCTAATTAAGCTGACGTGAGTCTGCTTAGAAATGCATTAATCAAAAAGCAAGACTTACGCAACTGATCAGCTTTGCTAGCATGCAAGAAAAAGCTAAATTTCAATTTTGTTATACCAAACACATATACATTTGGTGACTTGGTGCATAAGTGGATGCACCTTCATGATAATGTGGTGCTGCTGCTGCTGAAGCATCGCCCGCACAGCAAAATGACTAGGCGATGCTTCAGCAGCACCACCAACCTAAAGGCACACTTAACGTTTTGTTCGAATAGTTGGGCCATACTTCTGCTAGTAAAAATGGAAAAGTTTAACAGGGGTCGCTTCGCACACGCCTTGTTCCGTACACCACAATTTTCGAAGGTGAATAAATATGTGGTCGACGAGTGCCAACAGCAATGCATGAACTTAATGTATTGTACGCTGTAATGAAACAAGCATGCTTTGTAAAATCATAAGGTTGGTGTTCTGTTTAATGCAGTCAAAAGAGTTCCAATAACAAAACCACATACAAGAGCTTATTAAAAAAAGGACACTAATCAGAGAAGGTCTCTAGAAAAATACTAAGACAAGGAATATGCGCGTTTTGCGATGAGGTGGCACATATCATGACATTTTTTTAAGATACTAAGCGCCAAGCGCTGCGATATCGAGGGTGCTAAAGCGAGAAGCATCCAGGCAGTATGAGAAACGACGAAGGAAGTAGAAGTTGCATTGTTATTGATGGCGACATTATGTAGATAGATAGCTCATGCACAGCTTACCACTTTAAGGAATGAAAACGTATAGCCGTACAAGTGCATGGTATTGAACGCAATGCTTTTCACAACTGAAATGACGAATGTTTGTTATGTAATAACCACAAGCTTGATCGAGCGCTAAGTATTCAGCAAAGCCCTTACTTGCTGAAATGAGTGCTGTTACTTTAAGTGAAGCCGAGTATATATAAGGTGAAGTCAATTATCTGTTGTACTGAGAGCGATAGTCTAACTGACCACCAACATATCGACGTGATACTCTTATGAAGCTTGAGTAAACGGTCGGCTCAAGTCAAGTTGTTCGACGATGATTCGAGCACGCGTAGGTGGATCAAAATTGATAGTGTCGTAATGCTGCTGGTGAGAAGGCTTTAAATACTGATCGGACTCCACGCACAGCGCTAATGCTGTGAACAGTCCACGAGAAGGCCAAAAAAGTTCGTTCTCATGGTGGAAGTGATGGGTAGATCGAAGGTTTGCATTACCAGCTTTACTTTCGTATCGAATCGGCTCTAGTATTGAAGGGACCGCCGGATCAACATCAATATCAGGAATATCAGCTTTTGAGAGTGTAAAAGGTATCGTGCAGGCTAATACAACTTACGTCGCCATATATAATAAGGACGATGAATTCACGACAGTGCTCTTAAGCTCTTTTAAAATGTAGTTTCTGTGGAAATGCTTGAGTGGTTTTACGTCTTATTTATGACGTCTTTTGACAAACAGAAATACTAAAGTTTGACATTGTTACGGGCAGAACAGCAAATTGATTTGCTTTACTTTCCTTTTACACCATGTAAAGTCTTTGTGTATCATATTTTACTGATGAAGGCGACAAAATGAAGGCTGAGTTTGAACGATACCTATCTGAGACTCATTGGATCCTCGACTACTTTATGGACCAAACGCTTCTTGATGATACAAGTGCTCGATAGAGGCATATTGACAGTAGGAAGTTAAGCACTTAACGTTGTTCGTACGCTTTTCTTAGCTGTGGACATTGCGCTGAAATTTAAAAAATTGCGATTGATTCTGAACAGCGTGGAAAGAGGCGTTTCCCTAGTAGAGTTTTTCATCGTACCTTATGAGCGTCTTCCTTAGTGTAAACTCCTCAGCTTACCTGATAAGTGCAGCACTTTTGGAAAGCTAGGTTAAGAAATTAAGATGGAAGTGCGCCAGTGGGGCAGAAACGTGTAGGTGTAAACAGATTTTGTTAAGCATTTTTGCCTTACGTATTTATTGAACCGTCATAGCTTGCCAAACGAAAGTGATAGAAAAGCGTATTTAGCCATTGCGTACACTTATAAGAAAGTGAGTCAATTAAGCAGAAGGACCCAAATAAATAACGATGTATGAGCAGGTTTTTGCGTTTTTGGATCTCTGTACGTTCCCGAAATTAAGATCTCTTACTTGTTCGCGATTTAGGTTTGGACACACAAACTTAGAGCCGCTTTAAGCACTATAGACTGTGGATTTGTTAAACTATATTTCAAAGCATATCACATGCCAAGAGTATCTTAAAATAAATTGCACTGACAGAACACTAGCAATTAAAACCGTCGAATTTCTTTACGTCTTTAATTGTGAACTAGATTGTTTGGCTGAGGGCAGTTAGCGAGCTAATGGTCGAGGTCAAAGCAAATTAATTAAAAAAAATATGTGATTAGAGAACTTTTTATATAGAATACAAGTATTCATAAAATCAAGGTTACAGGATATTATGATATTATTTCCCGAGCAAATTTGAAAGGCGTACTCAAAATTTAGCTACTGGCCTCAAAATTGACGCCTGAAAACGTGAGCTGATCCCAGGGGAAGAAATGAAATCCTTACTATTACAATATGCGTACGACCAACCATTCAATTTAAGCTGAGCAAGACAAAAATTAGCAGGATTGAGCAAGAGGTAAGGTAAAATCTTTTATTGGTGCGTCCGAGCTTGGAAGTTTCAGTTCGTGCTGCCTCAAAACTGTATATGCTCGAACGCTTCTTTTCCAATTGTGCCGATGGACAGAATCTCTAACTTTACCAGTCGCCTTTGTCTCGTCGAGTCGCTACAGCAATGTAACACCGTATTTATACAAGGCAGATAAGTCGCAAAATCTATAACAGTCCACGCAACGCCAGCACGCACTCCTTTGTGCACTTTTCTCACGACTTCGCTCTAATTTTATGAAGCCTGGACATCTCAAGTCACTCGCTTTCCATGAATGCAATTAATGTCGCTTTGCATCAATAAGCAGTATACTGAAAATAGACATGATGGATTCAATATTATTGCTGCATAGCAGAGATCGCTAGTGGTTCCGATTATGCTTTTAGTAACACGTGTTTATAACTAAAAACGTGAAATTTTTGGGTCACAGTGTCACGACATCACACAGCACCTCTCACCGAAAGTCTGTGCTGAACAATGTGAGATCTTTCGGTGAAAATAATTTCACTATACCTAATTTTTAAGCAAAGTGTGCAACAAAATGATGACCTATCGATTTTATTTAATACTCATGTGTTTTGGTCCTACCTTCAATTTGTAATAAACACATGAACTTACTACCACAATTTAAGCAGAGATATTACTTTTTGGTATCTTATCAATGTGCACACCAGTATTGAGACCGATTGGATACCTATCGTACCACAAAGCTTTTTTTAGTAGAGAGCAAGCTTTCAGCATATAGAGGTGACTTTATGTAGCAATCACTACCACCAAAGCCTGGATTATGTACCTTATCAAAGAAATGATCACTTTTTGACATTTTTACAAATAGCCGATTTGGTCATAGCAATGACCAAAGAAGGCAGCCAGCCAGCCGGGTCTTCTATAAGATGACTTGTACATTTTCAGATAGGCTTCTTCGGTATCTCTTAAGTGACTCGAAGTCTAAAATGGCCTTTGTGCTTAGGGCCGCACCTTCAACAATAATTACATCCACGCCGTGCGAGGAGTCTTACAAGCGATTTGCACTCCAAAGTGCTGCCCGGGTAAAAAAAGATTCGAAAGCCCACTCCACTACTGCTTGCAGCACGTTGGTATCACTGTCTTTTAATCGGTCGTCCACAGCCACCTATGCCTTCAAGTGATGAAAGAAAAGGAGCGCCGCAGACGCCCCGGTGAAACTCGCGTCGAATTTGAAGCCTCAAGCTATTAACAAAGCTGTCAAATTGGCTCAATTGCCCGGGTGCAAGCCACGAAAGCTCGTTAGACTTGCCATCACCAAAAGCCTTGCTTGCTGATGCTTTAGGTCTAACATGACGTCAATCTAAGCGCTCAGGCTTCAAGCTCCGAGCGCGGGAAGGTGATTGCTTCCACTTTACGGCCAAAAGACGCTTACATAATCTCAAAGGAATTTAAAATTTTGGTCCTACATCGTAGCCACCTCTCGGTATTCTTGACGTGACCGGTCAAGCGTTTTCAAGTTTTTTTTTTAATTAATTTAATCGATATAACTCACTAGAAGCTCATGACGTCGGTCTCAGCACCTCCACTTCACTATGCACTTCCCACTGAAGTGCTGCTATCCTTGGCAGTCAAGCGGCACTGGGGAAGGCTGTTCTCGTCTCACTACGTACTTCCATCATGAGAGCAGCATCAACGCTAACGCGACGAAATTAGCTCAGTCGCGATTACTCCCGAAGTTGGTCTTGTCGGCCAAGCCATTTACTGTGTGATCCGCTTTCGAAAAAAATAGACTGCTTTGGCCTTTCAACCCATGATGTTCCTCCATGTTTGTTTGTGAATTTTGTTGGAAAAGATGCAGCTACATACTTTATCGTGCTAATAACGTCTAGTCAACGTTTTGCGAAGTCAAATAACATTTCAGTATGAAAAATTGGTCTCAAGTAGTTATCAAAGTATACAAGGATATTTTAGCCTCTCACCCACTAATTGTTAAAAAGATGTTTTTCTAAAAGCCAATAGAACTCTGGAAGACCATAGTCCGTTTACATATGAGGATGTGAAGCTTGTTGATCTGTAAGCCAGTAAACACAGTCTTTGACATCTTGTCGGCTCGAAATTTGGTGCCTTAATTCATCCACTGCGTAGTGTATTTTTAATCTTACTTTTTCTTCGTTCTGTCTATCGATATGTCTGCGGTTTGCTGTTGACACAACACGCTGGTTCTAAATACTTAAAATTGTGTTTGCTGAAGCGCAGCGGTGCATCGCAAAAAAATTACACAAGATCATGGTGTCCGAAAAGTCATCCGCATCCGCAAGCAGCCTTAGAAAATAGGCTAGTGCCAGATGCACTATCTTGCTCAAGCGGCACATGAACGCTTCGATGCTCGTGTTATTATCTTGTGCTAGCAAGCTAAGGAAAATCCGAGAATCATGAACTTCCATTGGTCTACCGATACCGACCCCTATGTAAATGATTCGACACATTAGCCGTGGATTTGACGTCTCAGAAGGCCTCACGTATTTAGTTACCCACTTGAAACGAAACTACGTGGCGAAGACCGAGAAAAAGGTTTTCTTTCGCCCGAATGATCACAAACTGACCTTTCAAAGTATATTATACACAATCGTCGTTGCTAACAGCGACTCTGGCTGAATGCCGTCGCTGGGACATCACCGCTCATTGATATGAGTGGTCAGTCTCGACTACATACTAAACAAAAGTCTAACAATGCAAACGATTTTTTGCCAAAGCATGCCTTAAGGCAAATAATTACTTTCCATGAATGGGTTTTTCCATTTAGCAGCCATTAGCTGCCTTTACTGTGATGAGATAACTTGATAACTCGTAGAGCAATGACATAGTATGAAGTGTCGCAAATGACCTCTTACGACTTTGTTGCGTCAAGCAAAGGCAGATCGGGTGCCCGTTTAAGATGCTCCTGGATTAAAGCATCTTGATTCCAGAAGTTTTGCAGCTAGATCATGATCCCTAGAAATCGATTTGGTATTGCATCTGCATGCTGCCCTCTCTAAATACTTTTAAACGCCGTTTGATGGGCCTTTGCTACTCACTGAGTATTGAAGACCTATGCTACCCGCTCGCGGAACAATTTCATCTACACTTTGAGGATTTTGCTACATATAAAGCTGTAATAGCGACCTGTGGAACTTTTAGCGTCTTCGAGAGCGAGCACTACCAATTAGAAGCTTAAAACTCTTAAAGGAAAGTCAGAAAGATGATTAGTACCCGTATCATTCTGTTACATCACGTGTGCATCTGCGCAGGCTTCCTTTTGTAGAAGCTTTGAGACGGCGAGGGCGACAAGTTGACGAATCAGAGTACTGCTACGCGGATTTGAGCTTTAATTAAGTCCCGTGTAGCTATTCTGCTTTTCTAGCCATGATATGTCCAGAATTAAGTCATACTTATTCACGTCAAGGTCCCGGCATGGATGTGTTGTCGAGATTTTGCCGATTTCAATTTTGAACACACCCTAAAAAGCGACAGTTAATCATCCAAAGTAAAAACAATTTCTTCTGCAGCTCTCTCTCTAAGCATAACTCATTCTACCCTGGTTTACTGCAATTGTTTGAAGGCGATCGAGATCTTTCGGCGCTCTAGAGTCCACGAAGACTCGAATAATATCTCGTAACCTCGTATACATGTGTGTACAAACAGCATCTTGCCGCTGCTAGCTCTTCCTTCGAAAGCTGTCAAAATTTTGAGGGCTGAATTTCAACAGTGTGTATTACTTACACGACTATCATGAGAGCTTTGATATCCACAAGAGATTTCTGATGACAAGCATTTAAATGTACGGCGTTTACTGGTGATCCTTTATAACTCTTTTGAGAGATGAAAATCCATCCCGTCAGCCTCTTTCAGGACGGACATGGATGTTTTACCGCAGTCAAAGCGGCAATTATTAATTTGATTGCTAGCTTTTAAAAATATTAGGGTTTTCAAACATCGATTCTTTTGAGCCGAAAGACAGCCCATCCACGGTATAAAATTAGGCCCGTCGATGACTGTGGATTAAATTGAATTATCTCTTCCATTGCCACCACCTCTATCATGAGGGGTTAAGTGCGATGTTTAGGCCATTCATGAGCACACTTATATTCGCTTGTCTTGGGGGGTGCTCCAGTGGTGACGATCATTAACATAACTCATGATGGAATTTGAAACTCGTACCTTCCCTCACTTGTAGGCAAGAAATCGAGAGCGCTGGCGGAGCTCAAACGACTTCGTGGAACCATTGCTCTCAGTTGTTCCTCTTTGTTCTCTTAGGACTTTTTTAACCAAGATATCAAAGTTGCTACGGAAGCCGCATAACTCCTACGGAAGCGACAGCTCTATTGCAGCCCTCGAACTAGAAAGTAAGCCCGTAAACTCCTCGTCAAATGATATACAAGTCCATTCAATCACAATGCAATATGCATTGACAGGAATTTCAAATAAAGGCGCGCGCGTGTTCCTCGGTAAAGTAGGTAGACATATAGTGTAGAGCTTAAGTTGATCAGCATAATCCGTAAATTTAATTTTGAGAGACGGCGAAGCCGGCGAGTTGAGGCAAAGCCGGCGCAACGAACGTTTTTAATGCAGCTACAGGTAAATCCTGACGCTGTGTGAGTTGACGGCAACCCGAAGGGGTCTGAGGGCTGTCGCAAGGCAGGCTTTTCGTGTGCACTTGTGTGGAAGAACGCAAACTGATATGTAGTACAGACAGCTATATAACAATGACTCATTGAGACCAAGGATCATCGATTGCCTCTGGTAGAGTGCAGGAGCGCTTCTTTTGTTCAGGCTTAGCCAGTCAATTGGATTGTACGTTTTGGTGAACAATTGTGACCATCTCTAACAGTATCATAACCACTATGTATTCATTCGGTCAAGAACCTATCTTGTTGTAACTACGAATAGGTCTTCCATGGACTTCGGCAAAAATGTTCTTCAAGCTTGTTGTTCTCATTCAATTTGGCCAATTCCTTTCGATTTTCTGTGGTTTAAGAAGGGCCATATCTTCTTCTAGATACTTTGCATTGACGTGCGTAATGGCGTAAGGCCAACAACAGAGGCATAGAGATTTAACATAAACAGTGTGCTGATAAGTAAGATTAAGGTATTTAGTAGACGCGGTGAATTGATACATTTGCAATAAGGCCACGAAAAATCTGTTGATAATTCATGGTGCATTGAGCTAAAGGGACTCCTCACTCACAATTGTGTGTCAGCATGATAAGTACTTTTACGTAACTCCTGTACTATTATGAGATAACTTGATGGCCTGAGTCGAATGTAATCTGCAGCGAGTTTTATATGTCACAATCAGTGTGCTCTGCGTCATTGCTTTATAAGAGAGGTAAGGGCTAAGAGAGTTCTGGAAACATGATTGCTTCCGAGGAATAGTGCGACAAGAAATTATACTCTCGCGCTTGCTGCCAATAATACTCAAGAGCTACTTTTAGCTGCTAAAGCCATTGTAAACGTCAAGTAAGCAGAGACTCTACTCTCTTTTCCTTAAGATAGCAGCGACAGCCGCCAAAAGAACTTTTATTGTAATGGTGGTCACAAATAATGACAACAGTAAGCGGTTTCACTACGGCTCAGCTAGTGAATGCTTCGTTACAAGCTCAGACTGACCTTTATACCTATTTGCGCTTGTTATTCGTTAAGAAATTACGCAACACCTTGAACATAGGAGGTGAGCAGACGGATGTGCGATCTTTTAGTGAGCGACTTCCTATCATCTCTAGTCATAAAGTATCAAAGTGTGCACTGAAGCTAAAATGCTGTCTTTAATTTATGTAAGAATGTCTTAACATATTTGATAAGCGACAATTTTTCTCTTTTCTCTACACTCATGTCAGAATCCCATGGTATGTATCACTTTTGGTGCACTGAGTCAACATCATTATATTGTGTGACACAAGCCAAGTGATATTTCGAACACAATGGTCGCTGTATCTTACTAGAATTATGTCGAATTTAGTTTTTGGCTTGCCTACCTCAATAATTATAAACACGTAATAATCCTGACCCTGCGGGAAAGGCTCGCTTTACGTTATAAAGTCACGAAGAAAGCGGTATGATTTTGTTTTTGTAACGCAATGCCAGTTTTTGGCAGGAGCATGCGCGTGCGCGAAATAAGGCATGATTTGCTTCAAAGCCACTTTTGTCGAGTAGAGCTGCTTAAAGCTGGTGCTCAAAGACTTTTAATCCTGCTATTCGGCTCAACCTGCAAAACACTTTTCTTTAGTTTCTTCATCACTGCATCGACGGAGGTGTGTGTGTGTTTTGGCATGGCTCAAATAACAAATTCGGACAAATTCGAACAAATTGAAATGTTTATCGCCATTTGGCAAGAACAGCAATACATTCAAGCATTCAGGTACTTGATTAACAAATTGGCGTATCTCGACAACATTCCTACTAATGCGTGCTGGCACAGCAAGTATGTGTCCATGAGCGTCTTTGCGATGTGCCAATTGCTAACCTAAAACAATATAAAGTTCACTACTTCCTTCCCCTTTCTTCATGTACTGGTTTTGACAGCGACATGAGAGATGTGTTTCACAATACAATTACAAAATCACCAAGCATTTCAGATGTAGTGAAGTTTTAATATGTTATTCTCCTATTACACTGCTCACTTTTGTAGTCTAAAGCAAGTGGATATTATAAAAAGAAGCCTGAAAGCGAAAATCGACATCTATGCTATGATTAATCGTGCTTCGTCGTGGTCTCATAGCTGGCTGTGGGATGCCACGTTGTGTCAGCGGAGTAATTACCCATCAGTTGAGAGCAATTCTGCATTTTTACGGGGACCGAGATCAGGTCTTTTTCAAACTTGGCATTGTCCGTCCGTAAAGTATTCACCTCAAATTCGTGATCTTCAAGAAAACAGCACACAAAGTCGTGAAACCGGTTGTAGGCAGCAACGCGTTCTGGCTTGGTCATCTTAACAGAGCGCTTGGTCGAGCCAAAGAGGAGGAGGCGAACGTACACGCTCGAGCTTAAACACAAGTCGCGGGTGGAAAATTTCGGGCGAAATTCCTCTGGAATCATACATGTATCGAGAGGCTTGACGGCGTCCGTAGTCACAGTAGTTACGTTATGGTTGGTGGAACCATTGACGAGATCGTCCGACATATCGAGAATCGACGTGATGAGTGGAGTGACGATTAAAATGGGGTCATCAATTGCGTGGATAAACACGAGCACGGACAGCAGCGTGTTGGAAGCGGCCGCACTCAACTGTCCTGCCACAGCTTCTGCACTGTGGATGAGACCGTGAATGACCATGGTTCCCGCGCCAATCATAAGAATCGACTCGGCTGTGAACTCTGCCATGTGGTGCTCAATGTGTAGGAGGAATCCACCCGCCATGTTTTCCGCCGTGTTTGCCGGGTCCACTTTCATGAGCCCCCATAGTTCCTTGAGATTCTTGCCGAAATTACTGAAAAAGTCGATAACTTGGTGGGCGCCGACAAGAGGATGGCGAAGCGTGTTGAGAAACCACTCGATGATATCAGCAATCATTTGTGCGAAGGCAATTGCTGTATCCAACGAAAAGTTAAAGACGTTCTTGATGGTGCGCTGAAGTCGCCCGATCAGGGGCAAATTGAGGAAATTATCGTGAATTTGCTCGAGCTCAATGTTAAAGTAGTCCCAAAGCGTATTGTTCGGGTGGCTGAGTAAATACGCCGACATGGCTGCGTCCGCGGCGTCGGCTTTGAGTTCGGCATGCGAGAGAGTTTCCTGTTCTTCGGCAAAATCAACGATGACAGGACAGACATTGTAGATCTCGTCGTTGCTACCACTTGTCACTTGGCTCGATTCCTCTTTTGGGTTGCTGTGCGCCGTACAGACGCATACAAACAGGAGCAGAAGAAAAGGGAATGGCCACATGAGGTCAGTTGCGAGAAATGAGAAATGAATGCTCTTCAACGAGCGGTTCACCTTGCTGAATGGACAAGAACCAGTGAATCTTCCTTGGGGACAGTCGTCGGACAAGATGGACTGTCTTGGTCGCTGTGTATTGATTGACACAGCCACGTCTGATCCAGGGCGTGTCCTGGACTGTCTTGGGCCCAATGTATTGACCCAGCCACGTCTGATCAAGGTACGTTTACCGTATCTCACGGTCTCATTTAATTTGTGCTTATCTGTGTCAAAAGATGTACTAGTTAGTAGGACATTATTTTTAGCTCAGATTTAAAAAAAACACCCCAGTGCCAACTCTTAAGTGACGGGACCTTCCGACTCGATTTTGAAACATTGTCATTCGAGATGCAACAGACTTGCGCGTACGAGCAAGACATGGTAGTGTGTAATAAGTTGCCACTTGAAATTTTTTTTAAGGAGCGATCATGTGGCAGAGTGTGGATGCGAGCAATTAATTTCTCCGTCAGTCTTAGACTTGTCACTTTGCAAATCATGCAAAGCACACAGTGTTCAAAACGTATTTCCGTCGCTTTTCTACACATTTGCACTTTTTAGCACACTGGTATAGTTTTAGCTAGAAATCGGTATCGATATTCGACACTTGATCAAAAGTGACCTGATTTTTTATTTGCTTGCACGTGTCATAGAGAAGCTGCCTAGCACATCACTTTTACGTGTTACATCGACCTTATCAGCTAGTTGACTTTCTGGTCGTGGCGCGAATTTCGTTCGTCGGATACTGCCCTGCTTATGCGATTATAGGTCTGTACAAAAGTTCAGATATACCTGATCCGTCCGGAGTATTATCAGTTTATTCTCAGAAATTGGAAAGACTACACTAAATACGAAAATCTTTCGGGGAAAAATTATAAACTACAGCTTTCAATCTTTTTATTAAAAATGACATGCAAGTCGTGCAGAGCTTCATTGACAGCCGTCTTGCAATGCGCACTCTTATGTATTAAGCTTGTGTCCCATAAATGTCTCCTAAGCGATTGAAGATTCACTGGTGCTTGCTAAGCGTTAATTCGACATCTGCGAGTCTACTCAAAGAACGAACGAATAGATCCGTAAAAAAAACTGAGTAAAGAGAAATTAAAAATTCAGTTTTATTTTCGGTTTAAGTTCCTATACTTGGTCGCATCTGTGCCGAACGCGCCGGATACCGTCACTAATCCGTTCAAGGTCTTGCCAAAAGGTAGGAAACACAATCGTAAAACAAAATCGTTGGTGCAGCAAATTTTAGCACAAATCCTTCAAGCGCTAGCTCAGATGCACCAGCACGAAGGTGATGAGCAAAACGGAGTTTAAATTTTGCGTTTATACATAATTCATGTGCGAAACATCATATGTCTTGTGTCATACATATCTTTATGTGCGACACACACAAGGTTTATGTAAATTAGTGACCTCACCGACATCATAGAAAGAATAGAGTTAATACGTAAGAAAAAGTTTCAAAATGTTTGTGATCGCGAATCCAGAAGGTCATTCAAGGAAGGTTGAAAGATACATATACTATGGTCGAAGTTTGTCACTTTTTAAGCTTGAGTGCAATCCTAATCTTTCTTGATCAGGATTATGAAGTGTCGCTCACGAAATGATCGCACATCTATCTGCATACCTCATCTGGGCAAGGTGTTGTGTGACCTTGTCACAAAGAACACATACAATCTACATACGCCATCAAAGAACTGCATTTGTTCAGAGCAGAAAGTATACCCTTAATTAGTTGCGCCTGCAACAAAACCACTTGTTTTTGCAATTATCTTTGACCATTAAACGCGTACCACTATAATGGTTTTTTTAGTGTGATTGTCATCGTATTCCCGTAAAATAACAAAACGAACAGTATTTGCTTGGCGGGCATGCCCCACAAAAATATCATCTGTTTTGTCAAACCTTTGCCGTTCTTATAGCGACACCATGTTGACCGCGCTATTTGTGCACGCCACGTATCAAGCTCGCTAAGACAATCTCACGGCTTGGACCATTACATAACCACCTACTTTAGTAGCACGTATATCAGTCGATCCGTGAATGTTTTCCCTTGTCGTACTGGTGCACAAATGTGTGCGGGGGATGCTTCCATCTCGATGCACCATGCATTGCCAATAAATTTATCGTGGCCTTATTGTACACGCACAGATTCTGGTTAGGCTTAACCATTTATTGGAATCGCACGCTTTGGATGGACGGCCGTGGCCATCTTTGACAGCATACAATCACTATGCACTTATTATTTACATTTGTAGATTGAGTAATCTTAATTGCTGTGTGTACGAATAGTCCATGTGCTTCTGTAAAAATGTCCTTCATGATCTATATGGTAACTCGGCTCGGCCACGGTCAGATACCTCTTTCGTACTTTTGTGGCTTAGAAGAGAGCTGACCTTGCATTAGACACTTTGCGTTGACATACGCAAAAGCGTAAACCAATCAAGTGAGGCATAGAGCACACAAACTAGCTGTTTCATGACCTTTTAATATAGCTGTTTTATAGGATTAGTGGATTAGGATATGTGCAGTATGACCCTGGTAACTTTATTGACAATGCTTGGTGCATTAGGCTGAAAGCTTCCTCACTCACATTTGTGCATTATCATGACAAGTGCGCAAAAGCTGCTTTTCGTGCTGCTTTTGTCGATGATTATATTTGGATGACCTGAGTCGAAAAATAGGCGTAGCGAGCCTTACGTGCCACATGCGCAAATACTGTGCTCTGCATTATTGCGCTATAAGGGCGGGAAATGCGACAAAAAAGTAAAAGAGGTGTGAAGCATGATTGCTTTTTAAATAAAATTGTGATGAGAATCAAAGCTCTCGCGCTTGCCACCTGCAACGTTATGAAATGGCTAAGTTTCATTTGCTTACGCCATGATAATGTCATTGGTTACACACTGCGCTCTTTTCTGTAAAAGAACGACGTTCACAAATGGTAGGCGTTTCATACTCTAGGATAATTACTATTGACTCAGCTTTTTAATGGTGAACAATAATTTCTGCTCCGAAATTGTACAGCACAGTGTTAGTAGATACAGACACATTTGTTGATGTTACAAGGGCACACAACACCCAGCAAAAAAGATGAGCATACGGATGGACTATATTTTGGTGATTCTTTTCGATTACGTCTGGTCAACAAAGTTTGAACTAGACTTGAAGACTGACATATTAAAACCGTAACATTAGTGTCCTTCATTTTACCTTACAGGCTACATAACCTACCAATTTTGCTATCACAATTGTGTCAAAATCTCTCATTATGTGTGACCTATATAGATGTCGGTGATGTCCTTGGCTATGGTAATTGGCTTGGAATGTTACGAGAGCTGTCATTGCGGTCTCCCGCACAAGTGCACACTTTGCGACACCGCTCAGACTTGTCTGTATGCACAGATGCGTTAAAGCCAGAACTTAATGATGAAATTTTCTTTAAGAAAACGATGCCTTAGAATAGCACGATCCGTATGCACAGATGCGTAAGAGCCATAAATTAGTGAATAATGATCCTTTTGAAGAGCTAAGGCGTCACACGGCCTCAAAATAGCTTGGTCTGTCTACCTTGACGTGCACGTCGTTCACTCACACTCTTCGCTACTCTTCGCCTGTGATCGCAATAGATATTTGCTGTGCCGACTTTGGCTCGGCATACCGAGCTCGCTGTCTTTCATATCCATCTTCACGAATGTTGCTGTCCAACTTTCGCTTTGGACATTGTGCCTACGCCTTTTGTCCTTCCCTTACTTATAGTTACGCACCTCAATCCTGAAATTTTTATGTAAATCATATTGCATTCTGATTGAGAGGACGTAGGTAACACTTCAAGCGTTCTACGGGCCAACCCTCCTAGATTTTAAAATGCAGCCACAATTCGTCGTCTATCAGGTACACTTTGCGTTGCAAGGCTTACAATTTAAGCTCTCACGACTTTGTGCGGAAGACATTCCACGCTTGAGCTTGCTCTATAGGACAGTCAGTCACTTGTGTACTTCAAGCGAGTTTAAACTTCAAGTTATCTGAGAGATTTCCGTACAAACTCATCAAATTTTACATACTAAGGGCCGCACACAGTAAATAAGAAGGAACGAAGCAGAGAAAAAAACAGAAGAGACCTACCGCACTCAATATTGTATCTTTTCTCAATCCTTGCCAGTACCACAACCGATCTTGCCTCATCAAAGTTCGATGTGCTGAGATGCAACGCGCTTTAGCTGACTCCCACATCCGTTTCGCTGTCGAAATGCTACCGACTACTAATTCCATGATCCCGCGAAAGAAAGCTGGCGGGTGATACCATCGCGAAACGAGCCTTAACGAATTTTTTTTTGTGTCTACAGACAATAGAGTAATGAATCTCCACCCATGTTACTTGATTATAAGGTGGCACAGTACGACCGGGTACCCCTCCCTTTATCCGATCACGCAAAACAAGACCGCAAAAATAGCCAAAAAATCGAAGAGAAATTTGCAGGAGGTTGAGTTTTTCATTAAACAATCATCGGAGGATTGATCTACAAATCTTTACGATTATCTAGAGGTCAGTCATCCCAGGAAGACGGTAAATCAAACAATGGACTGAGACCGCGCTATTTTCCGCGGGGTCTCAGTCCATTGTTTGATTTACCGTCTTCCTTTTTTCCCTGGCGTTCGACGATGGTGGCGACCACTCGCAGCAAGACCAGCTCAACTTTGTAGATGTATCAGTCTTATTGTCTGAGCTAACTTTTGCAGCAATTTTGGTGCCAATTTTTCGCAAATGCGGCTTGGTCCTGGTGAACACGTCCTAAATACTTTTGGCTCCGTTATTCGCAATTTGATGGCATTTGAATTTCAACCACGGCTTCTGCAATGTGATGACAGTTATGCATTGCCTTGCAGCACTTTTGACCACTATAAACCCTGCCTATAAACCAAGTTGCATTCTAGATGAGCACAAACGTCGCGACCGCATTTTTCCAGGCAATGAATACTTGAAGCGAAAAGATGCAGCAGCCGCTCAATTGCACTTGCTACTTAATATTTCCGGAACGCTGAGCGTCGTTATGCACTTGTTTGAAGTGCATCAGCTGCGTTGCACTGTCAGAAAACCAGGCATCAAAACGGCACTTTGAAAGCACGACTCCTTTTGAGCATCTACCAAGATGTGGCTGCAGCCGACACCTCTTCCCCCAAATGATTCGAGCTCAAGCGGCAGCAGAGGTTAAACTCTCTCTTTTTCGATTGACACACCAACAGGATTTGCGCGACACAGACGAAATCATTTTAACTTACCGAAAACATCAAGGCACACTCCACTCACCTCTAACAATTAAAATTACGCTATCAAGAATAAAGCTCGTGAATTTTTTTGAATCCGAATGACTTGCCTGCAAAAAAATGTCAGCTTTTACGGTCCATTTATACACTGGCACTTGAATTATTATTTGCATTTCAGCTTTGGTTTGAACGCATGACCGATATTTAGCTTCTCTCTTATTATCGCTGTTACACAAGAAAGGTTTTTTTTGGACCCTTAAAACTAACAGTTACTCATTTTGTTAGATAGCCATGCGGCCCAATCCCTGGCAAATCAACTGAAATAAATTTAACTAGCGCTATAAGGAATTGCTCGGACAGGATATTTCCTGCGCCTGCTCTTGTGCTGGAAAGCTTTAGGCCTCGTTTCACAAAACTGCCATATTCAGATATGGACTTCAGTGGTGGGATTTTCCTTATTGAGTTGGACGTCTTGAAACAAAATTCCCACAATCAATGGTCTAGTTCGGATCGGGCGTTTGCCAGAATTCGAAAACCCTTTCTGTGCTATCCTTGGTTAGTAAACCAAATTTTCTTGGTTGAGATCCAGGACAGTAATCATCAATCTTACCGCTTTGCTGACAACGGTATGAACATCTTAATTATTATCGTCAGGCTCCTTTATTTGTCGCTCAAGTCAAAGGCTATCGCACTAAAACTAGCATACAGGTAAACATAGAACTATTAGTTTCCACTACGTCTCTAACTTTCGTTCGTCCTAAATTTACTTAAACATTATGCAGCGTTCGGCCTTTAGTTTTAAGCAACGAAGGATGCACCACGCTTCTCGGCATCCGAATAGGATCGCAGTACCAATCATATTTACAACGAGACCAACTACCTCTCTGATATTACAACTCTCTTGGTGAGCTTGGCGCTTGAGATGTCAGCCCGAATTCTATCATTTAAACGGTAAATACAGTCTACACTGCGGTATTTCTTGAAGTGTATTAGCCATTTTTTTATGGCTAATTGATACTCAGCCACGTAATCCGTAAGCCTTCGCTTCACGTAAGTTACCTTGTCCCCGTAAGTCTCGCCGATCATACAGCGCCGCGACGTGCTTGGCCACCTTGCGCACAGCGATGATCATTATCAGGTGTCCAGCTCCAACTTTACGTCGGCACAGCACAAGAGCATATTGCGACCATAGCGCAGGCCATTAGAACGCTAAATATACTTCAATCGCTCTATTCGATTAGGGCACACTGTAATAATGAGCGCTCTTATTATCGCTTTCAATGGTTTCGATCGGTTTTCGCTCTCCCATTTACGCGCGGCACGGAATAGTGTCGTGCTCGCAGCCTCTGGCCTCCGAGATCGGTCTTTGTATTTTAAAGCAAGGTGGCAACGCGGTGGATGCCGCCATTGCCATTGCAGCGGCTCTGAGCGTCACCGAACCGTGTTCTACCGGTCCAGGCGGCGATTGTTTGCTGCTTCATTTTGACGCCAAACTGAAGCAAGTTCGAGGACTGAATGGCAGCGGTTGTAGTCCTGCAGCCCTCACGATGACTCGAGCGGTCCAAGATCTTGGTGAAGACGCGACAGTGATCCCAAGTAGCCACGGCCACGCGGTTACGGTGCCCGGGGCAGTCGCAGGGTGGGTAGATGCTATCGAAGCGTGGGGGACTTTACGTATGACTGACATTCTACGTCCATCGATACAATTAGCACGTGAAGGATTTTCTGTAAGTCCGTTAACGGCAGAGAGTTGGAAACAGGGCATTAATCAATTATTGCAAGGTCCTGATGCTGCAGAGCTGTTGAACGATCAAGGCAAAGCACCAAAAGCTGATGAAATGTTTAAAATGAGCCTTTAGCTAATTGTTTGGAAGAAATTGGTAAAAAGGGAAAGCGCGCGTTTTATAAAGAAGGACGGATTGTCCAGGCTATCTTGAACATTGTAAGCGAGAAAGGAGGGGTGATGACCCTAGACGATTTGCAAAGTCACAAATCGCAGTTGATCACGCCCATTAGCACGCGATTTCATGGACTTGACGTCCATGAAATTCCACCCAATGGACAAGGACTTACCGCGTTATTAGCGCTTAATATCCTTGCGCAATTGCTCAAAGATGAAAAAGTACCCGCACAAGGGAGTGCTGAATTCGTACACTTGCAGATTGAAGCGCTTCGTCTTGCTTTTGCAGACGCGAAATGGTTTGTAAGTGACATGGAACACAACTCGTCACTACCTGTGCAAGAATTATTAAGTAAAAGGTACGCGCAACAGCGTGCAATGCTGGTGAACCGGACGAAAGCAGCCATTGCTTCGAAACACGGGAGTCCAGCTTTAAGCTGTGAGACTGAGTTTCCAAGTCATTGATGGTCGAGGCAATGCCGTGTCGATGGTCAATAGCAACTACGAAGGATTCGGGACGGGGCTCATACCTAAAACTTGTGGCTTTACGTTGCAGAACCGTGGCTGCAACTTTGATATTCACGGTCATAAAGTGGGTCATCCCAACGCGCTGGCGCCACGGAAGCGGCCATACCATACGATTATTCCTGGATTGTTGACTTTTGCCCACTCGGGGGAGTTGCATTCGAGCTTTTCCGTCATGGGGGGCTTCATGCAGCCTCAAGGCCACGTGCAAGTGCTTAGCAACATGCTGTTGCATAGCATGAATCCGCAAGAAGCGCTGGACGCTCCACGCTTTAGTATCGATGTGGACCGTTTAAAGAATCCAGGAGGCAAAGAACGAGACAGTTTTGTTTTGGTTGAAACTGATTTGGGTGCAGACGTGATTGCAGCACTTTGTGACGAGTTTGGCCATCGTATGAAAGAGGTGAAAGGACTGGAACGTGCAGTGTTTGGTCGCGGTCAGATTATTGTATGTGATCCACACACGAGGGTACTGTGCGCTGGCTCCGATGGACGGGCTGATGGGTGCGCCATGGGCTGGTAATTTATTGCTCTAGCTGGTGAAGTGTTATTGTCGAGCTTAGTTATTAACAATTCGTGTCTTGAAGTGTTGTCTGTCTTGTTATGTTGATTATTGAAGATACTGTCTTGCTCACGTAGTGGTCTGTTGAAGGGAAGTTGGGTAGTTAGGTTTCCATAGCGCTTCTATCGTCAACAAGAGCGGTATCGACACTAGTCAATTGCTGTGGACTAAATTTGCCGCTACAAGACGTGGATTGCGACTCTTTTGAATTAACACTAACCGCGTCAAAATCGAAATCTTAGTGAGCGAGCCTGTTAAGTACAACGTCGAAACTCGGCCTTATGGAAGGGTGCTCAAATAACAATATTCGACCCTTTTGATGGTATTCACCAGAAGCCAGATGCTTGTCAAAATTATCGACCTTTTGCCTTTGCAGGACTGGCATATAAGGATCCGTTGCTTCTTTGGTTTTAAGCGACGAACACTCTTTTGTCGTCTGACTTGATATTTGCGTAAAATGAATCTTTTACGAACATTTATCGATGTCAACACAGTTTTACAATTCACTTTATTACCTTTAAGGTGCATGTACGAAAATTTAAACATTGTCTTTACTAAGTGCGTGAGTGATAAAACCCTATTGGATTTTCTATCCGTGTCATTTTACATTTTATTCACAACGTATGAAGGTGTGGAAAGCTGCAGTGGGGAGCATTGCTCTAAGCGTGAACTGGACATCCTCAGCTCACCATGCATCGAAACACCGCTACAGCATCGAAGGATCGAAAGCTGCAATGGATGCAGCGCTGCAAACTCCCCACCCGCATCTAGATATCCGTAGCATCCAGACAGTTCAAGTCACGAGTCAACCAGTGACTTTGAAGACCAAAGTGCGGGCAGATGTCGTAGGATCTGATAAAGACGTGAAAGCTTTCGTTGCGGCCGGAAAATTCCATTCAACTATAAAAATTTACAATGGCAAACGCATTCGAGGTCAAATTTCGTCCGTGGTGGCCATGAAAGTTGAGAAACACGAAGAATACGATGAAGCGGCAGTCGTGGCCAAGGACAGAGGCGAAGTGATGGCATGTATAAAGGGCACAGAGGGATATCTAGACGAATTGAAGCGCACTATTGACAAGGTTGTGTATACCACCAGCCCGTTCTTTGAATGTTTTCGGCCATCGCACGAAATTTTTGCCTTTTTAGACACGTTGACGGAACAGAATTCGCAGTTTCTCACCAAGTACGAAAACGTGTCGGGTACTTTTGAGGGACGAGATATCCCGGCGTTCAAGATTTCAACGAGTACTGACGGTGCTTTATCGAAGAAAACTTTGTATACACAGGCTTTACTTCATGCCCGTGAGTGGCAGGCAGGTGCTGCGACAGTGTACACGATGGCTGCGATGCTGGACGATCTGCGCGCGGGAAACGACGCTGCTTGTCAACTTTTCGACACGTTTGACTGGTATTTTTTGCCTGTGGTGAATGTTGATGGGTACCAGTACACGTGGGAAGTTGACCGGATGTGGCGCACGAACCGTCATCTCGTAAAGTTGAATGGTGAGGATGTGGGCGTCGATCTAAACCGAAATTGGCCACCGAACGAGTTTTTTATTCTTGATTCCGGTATTGTGGATGGTGAGACGTATCCAGGAGACTATCCACTTAGCGAACCATCGACAGCTGGTCTGTTTCAATTCATTACTACTCTGGACTCGCTTAGTGGTATTGTGGACATGCACACATTCGGTGGGCTCGTGCTCCGTCCGTTTAGTAATCAACAAGGCAATGACACCGAACCATTTGCATCGAGATTACGTGCTTTAGGAGATGGCGTAAGCAAAGCACTTTCGACGCAACGTGATGTGCGATACAAAAGTGAGACTGGAGCCAACCTTTATCGAGCGTACGGATGCTTTGATGATGGCATGTTTGCTTACTTTAATTTCACGGTCCCAGCGTTGACTATTGAAGTCGAAGGGGAGGATTTTGTGTCACCGCAAAGCACCATTCGTTCCGTTGGAAAAAACATTGATTTGGGTTTACGTCAATTTGCACGTGAGGCTCGAAAGTATAGTCAGATTGCGGATCATAGCTACAGCCATGGTGACTTCGCACCAGCGTAAATGACCACGCTTGTCATAGCGATCAAGGATATACTGAGCAACGTGATTGCTTTGCACTTTTTGAAATGGGTACAGAGGTTTTGCCGCTTTTTCGCTCAAGAAGGGTGAGCAATTTCGTCTCGTTCATTATATTCTGCTCCCTTGTATTGTGTAAAATGTGTAACAAATGGGCATATTAGGTCTAAAAAAGCCTTCTGCAAATAAAAATAGTAAGGTACGAATCAGAATAAAATCATTTTCAGTAAGGAGTAGGTTGAGTGGTGAGTCCTTCTTTTGCTTATTTCGAACGCTACCGGTATTCGCACAATCTAATCGCATGCCGAAATTCTGAGCGGTATTTGTGAAATAGTCGCACGTGCGAATACCGGTAGGCGACCATTATCTCACTTCGGACGCAATGAGCGCCCCTATCGACGATCTGCTGTACGGCGGCGATGACTCTGGGGACGACGACGACATGAGCTGTACGGCCTCTCTCTCCGTTCCTCAGACTTGAGTCTCAATTGTTTCTCTCTTTGCCTCTAAATCGCTCTTGATGCAGCCTCCATGCGCTCGTTTAGTGGCGTCCCGCTCACCGCCGCAGTCACGCCCCCAGGAGGTCTCTTGACCCCTGTATCAAAACCCATGACACCACCTTCCACTAATGCAACGCCCATACGCGCCCAGCCGCAACCCCTAGCGCCCACGCCTCCCGTAGCTGCCGTCAAGCAATCCCCGGGATCCGGACAGCAAATGTTTCAACAAATGTTTGCCTTGTTAAAGCAAATGCTGCCTGTAGAGCAATATGCCACCTTGCACGCGGAAATGCGCAAGGGAAATGGGAACGATATTAAATCGATCGTGGACATTATCAAGCGCATTGCTGGCGACACAATCTTTTCCAGTGTCATTCAAAAGATGGACCTCTCACGGACTTTTCCAACCACAAATCCACCCGTAAGGCAGCGTCGACCACGCACTTGCCATGATCACTTGTGACGATTGACTTTTCTTGCGGTTGACAGGGCACACTCCATGCTGTGAAAGCAGAACCAGGCGCAAGTGCTTCGTCGGGAGCCGTCGGAAGACCTTTGGCGGCTCGAACCAGCGCAACCATAGCGACGACGGCTGGACCCAAAGTCGCGGCGATTGCACCCAACAATCGACCGATTGCGGCGACTTTGCCGACACTGGCAGCTGCGCCCGTGGCAATGCCCGCGTCAATTGCTGCACAAATCGCACGACCGACGGGTGGGATGCATTCGTCTGGTGTGAAGCCTGAACCGAGTCTTGCGCCAGCTGCCGTGACGACGGGAGCTCCCACGGCTGGACCCGCGAGGAATGAAGCGGTCGAGAAGTTTTTGTTTGCCAAGCGATTACTGGCTCACGCGGCCACGTGTTCGTTGGGCCATGGAGTGTGCCAAGTCAAGAAGTGTGACGACGTCCGTCGCGTGTTTAAGCACAGCTTGTCGTGTGGGGGAACGAACGGATGTTCGCATTGTGAGCAGCTGAAAGGGCTGGTCAAGTACCACGCGAAAGAGTGTTCCGTGGGCATGACGGAGCACTGTTCCATCCCGTTCTGCGATGGGTTGCGACGCACGTACGCGGTGGCCCAAGCCACTTTGGCCACGCAACCCGGTGGCATGAGACGTGGGTTAGATAGTGATGACGACGACAATGCGCCGCTCGCGTCTGCAGGGAACAAAGTTAATAAACCAACGAAATTGAAGTCACCCAAAGACTCAGCGGCTCAACCGCTTAAACGGAAGCCCAGCATGGCATTGCCCGGACCGTCGGCTCCGACCACTTTTGCTCCGCCAATGACGTTGACACTAGCGAAAGCACAGCAGAAGAACGTGACGGCTAACATGACCCAAGAATATGGACGACTTTTGCAGCTCATCCTTCACGTGGAAAAGTGTACGACGCTTGCGTGTCCAGTTGGCGAAGAGTGTCTTGAGGCAAAGACAATCATGAAACAAATGAGTACGCTAAACCCACCGGTACAGACAGTGGCTAGATGATCACTTTTGGTAGTTGTATAACGTGTTCTTTGAATTGCGCACCGTAGGCTCGCGCGAAAACGTACAAGCAAATTTATGGCCACTACAAGACGTGCGTGGCGAAGAATAACACGGCAAATTGTCCCATGTGTAAGATTGGCTTGTTGCCGATTCTCCCGGCAAGCGTCGGTGCAAGTCCGACGCTGTCCCCACATTTACAGGCCGTTCGATCGTTTGCGTCACCAGCCACCACTGCTCCTCCCGTGATGGCGTCGTCCCCGTTGGGCGCGTTAAAGCGCACCACTACGGCCGTGTCGCCATCGCCGCGCTCTCCGTCCAAGAAGCCGCGTCTGAATCCCGTCAATCGCGGCAAAGCAAGTGCAGCCGAAGTCGCGGCGCTCAGTGCTGCTGCGTCCGAGTTGGTGAGTCAAGAACTTGCTCAAGCGAGCGTGCATGACATTCGGAAAGAGGCGGATGTCTTGACGCATACGAACATTGAGCTCGGAAGCGAGCGACGAATCATGATGGAAGGGGGACGACGGGTTCGGATGGCGGAGCAGCTTTCGTGCCAGAAAGAAGAGTGGGTGGAGAAGGATTTGTTCCATTCCGAGAAGTTGCGGTCGCAGATGCGCCACGTTGCGCGTCAAACCGGCGTTGACGTTGGTGGCCAAAGTAGCGACGTGATGGCGTATGCCCTTCATGTGTATTTAAAGCAGGTGATTGAAGAAATGGTCGAGATCTCGAAACAGCGTGGGGACACACGAGCGCAAGCGTTTGATGCCATTCAAAAGGTCCAGCGGATTGGCATGTTGACGGGACGACCGGGGACTCACTTGGAATTGACTGCAACGGATTTGTTGCGCTTGAGCTGCGAAGACGCGTTTACCAAAGTGCGCCAGGAAGATTTAATGTTGCGCTCGCAGTTGTTGGAAGAGGCCAAGCGGGAAGAACAGATGGAGCGCGAGCGTGCCAAGAAACGCAAGAAAGTGGACCGCAGCAAGGTGCTGCAGGATGAACGGGACGAGACCGACATGGACGTTGAAGAGCTGGCGGTCAAGGATTTGAAAGAGCGGTTGCTCCAGCAAGACAAGAGTGGGTTGGTTCGAGTCGAGGGACGCGTGAACGAGAGCATTGCGGCCAAGTCTTTACCACGCCAAGTCGACAATCAAGTGACGATGGAGGATGCGTGTTATTGGCTCGGAAGTCAAAAGCCGTACGTTCGTCCCAAGCTCTTTGTACGGGCTGAAGCGGCCCGCATTGTAACCAAGTCGCTCCTATGAGTTCTCGGCTATTGATTTAACACGAAACACACTTTTTTTTTCTTCTTTTTATCTCTACGCAAAGCGCGAATGAATCCGCATCTCATTCTTCGTTGCCGCTTCCGAGATGGTCAAAGGACGAAAGGCGTACACGTCCGAAGCAAGCGTGCATGCGCCTAAACGACGACATTAATGGCTCGTAGCTGTAGTACTGCATTGAAAATGTACCTGCAATCGCAGAAGAATCGGCCACGTAGATATCGTGTCCATTGTTCCGGAGCTCGACAAAGTGGGTCCGTTGCTTGACCCCTTTCGACCGAAGCCGTGGCGACGTCGGCTGCAAGTGCCCCGTGGCAGTCCTCGTCATCTCGACGCTTTTGTAAAGCCCTTCGCCCGTCTCGACTGCAATGTGGTAGGCGTGCCAGGGACACTTGATTGTGGTCTTGCCGCCCACGTCTTCGATGTCTCCATTGATTAAAGGGCCACCGTGGTCTTTTCAGTCACAGGAGAACGATTAGAAGCATCCCGCACTTACGACAAGGCGCCCTACGTACGATAGCACGCTTGGTCCATACAAAACACGTGTCCATGGACGTTCAGTAACATGACGCTGCGCTGGGACGGTAGCAATGCAAGGCATTTCTTCGACCCGGACGGCAACTCTGAGACTTTGCACACGAACTGGTAGACAAGCCCATCCCTTGACATGGCAAAATTTGACAATATATTATAGTGTACACTAATAAATATTTTTCCACTATTTTATTATTAAAATACGAAAAGATGAAGGCCAGTGTAGCATATCGACTAGATTATATTCTTGTACTTTGATGCAACTTCGTCTAACAGTTTATTTTTTCTCAAGCAATTAGTTGGTCCAAGTGGAAAAAGCTTTAAATAGCAATAATTTTAAGCAGGGCGTAAGACTCGAGACGACTAAATAAATTACCTTTCGTTTTCTCGTTATCATTACAGGACGTACTATCTCTATCTATTCCCTAAAGCTGAGCCTTATTGTCATAACCAGCTCGTGTGATGACAACTCTAACCGCTTGCCCCCTTCCTAGTCTAGATATTTATTAATCTCGTAATCGGCAGTCGGTTTCCATTTCGAAGCGGTCGTGTACTTCCCCAAGAGACGAGAGCAATTTGGCATCTGGACGGGAGCCGAAGAAAGGTCTCCCTCAAACAATGCGGCATCTGTCTTGAGCGTGTTCACCTCAAACTCGTGGTTTTTCAAGAAGCAACACACAAAGTCATGGAAACGATTGTAGGCAGCCACGCGTTCTTGCTTGTTCATCAAAGCCGAGCGCTTGGTCGAGCCGAAAATCAATCGACGAACGTACAAACTTGAGCTCAAGCACAAGTCACGCGTGGAAAATTGAGGACGGTACTTTTCTGGAATTTGGCACGTTTCAAGCGGCTTGACTGCGACAAAGGTCACGGTCGTCACGTTGGTTTTCGTGGGCCCGCCACTGAGGCCACCAGACGTCCCAAGAATGTTCGTAATGAGCGGCGTGACAATCAAAATCGGATCATCGATGATGTGAATAAACACGAGCACAGACAGCAGTGTATGGGAAGCAGCTGCGCTCAATTGGCCGGCAATCGCGGTGACGCCCCGCATGATCCCTGCAATCACAGCACTACCCGCACCGACCAAAAGAATCGACTCGGCCGTAAATTCGGCCGGATGGTGCTCAACATGCAAGAGAAACCCCCCCGCCATGTTTTCGGCCGTGTTCTTTGGGTCTTGTTTTATCATTTCCCACAGATTTGTCAAGTTGGTGCCAAATTCTCGAAAAAAATCCGCAATTTGCCAAAAGCCGACACTTGGATGGCGCAATGTATTGAGGATCCACTCGATCACGTCGGCAATGATTTGGGCAAGCGCAATGGCCGTATCCAACGAATAGTTGAAAATGTTTTTGATCGTACGCTGGAGTCGCTCAATCAGTGGCAGATTAAGGAACGTATCGTGGATCTGTTCGAGCTCAATGTTGAAATAGTCCCACAAAGTATTGTTTGGATGGCTCAGCATGTACGCCGACATGGCGGCATCCGCGGCATTTGCCTTTAGTTCGTCATTCGACAAATGGTCTTTTTCTTTGGCAAATTCGACAAACACAGGGCAAATATTGTACAATTCGCTCGTGGAATCTGCATTTGTGATCGTTTTCTTGATAGTCTCTTGGGCGGCATAGACACACCCAACAAAAAGCACGAGAGTGCTCCAGGCTCTCATGGGCATGACGACGTAGAAAGAGTAATAAATGAAATGAGCGGGCGTGAAGACGGCTACAACACACAGACACTAAACCTGATGGCAAACATGCCCAATCTTTACCGCAGTACATAGTAGCCACTTGTAAAGGTCGACCTCCCTCCATGTGGCGCAACGCAAATAGACAATATCGGGATATCGACATAATAATAAAGTACGTATCTAGCCGGAAATCGCAAAGGTGCGAAAAGGGAAAGTATTGCGATTTTGCCGCTTTATAGTAAAAAAGGCGACGATTGACGTCGCCCATCCCTTCTCACTTCACTGATCGATACACTTTTTTTTCGACCTGGCACGTTTATGTGAGGCTAAGAATGCGTGTACCTCAAAACTAAAGCCTGCAGGTGCAAAGGCTGCAAAATTTTATCTAAGGCTTTGGGATTTTGAAGGATGGATGTGCCGAATTAAACCTCGAGTTGATCACCAACACCACAACATGCCAATCGCATAATAATAGTACTTAGTATCAGAAGACACTTGCCTCAGTGTCATGTTTTGCTCGTTTGTTGTAGCACCAAGTGGTCCACAATACACAACACGTCAATATTCTTCAAAATAGGTTCTTTTTTATTCCGTTTTGACGCCTTTAACATAAAGATATTGGATGGCTTTACTACGGTTCAAGAGGACTTACGCTAAAAGCAGCCTATCTTTTGCTTGACTTTTCAAATTGCACTTGTAAATCGCTACTAATCGCACAACACGCTATTAAACGCAGATTGCGCCTCAAAGTGAAGGGTACCTGTTCCAGGGCTTTCTCACTTTGTATCTCACATTTTCGCTGCAGCCAGCATACGTGTTCTTTTCGTACAATTGTGAAGTAATTTCAATCCTGTAGGGAAAAAACGTCGGAGACAGTCACGTGGGAGCAGTAGATTTTTTCCACTGCGCAAAGATCTGCCGTTTACCTTCAAAGCCTTAAAGTTTAAATCGCCATTGCAGTATACTCAAATCAAGGCAAACAAGCGATACGAAAAGCAACGTGACAATTGAAGCCAACACATGCAAAAAGTTCGTCCTCCTTTTTTTTGGCAGAAAATGAGTGAAATTTTTCTTCGTTGATTGTGCAGTGAGCGTTAAGCTTGTGCACAAGTTACGACATTGCCATCTATAATAAATAAATGCTGGAAGAAATTGCCTCTGTTTACTAAGCGCCCTTTGAACGATAAGCGCTGTAACTTTCTTCATCGATGGCAGACGATATGAGATCGCGAACAAATGATTGCTGCGATTGATTTTTGAAACCGATGTCAAAATACATATATACTGATAATATCTTAATTCCTTTTTACTCTTTGACGTTCGACGACAAAACGAGGTAATTTCGAAATCATACTGCTCAGGTATCCTTTGCTACCCGCACGCGAATCTCCGCTTGTAATGCTGGGTCGCATTGCATGCTTCGTAATAGTCTGCAAACCAAAGGCTTGCTCATTGTGCTACCAACTTTATCTGCATCCAAGCTAGGCGGCGCACATTTCTAGTTACAAACATTTGAGAGCAAAAATGCGACACATTGTTTTTCAAACATGTTTATACAAAATTACAAAGGTCAATCTATCAATTATAGCGAGAAAGAGGAAAACCTCGATATGATCGCTCGTCGTACAAAACTTTCAGCCAAGTGTCCAAACACGGCGTAAATTATAACAGCTCTCAAAGAATGTAGCAATTTAAGAAGCAGTAAGTAGTCGTACTACACTCTGACCGCGATTTGCCACATCCGTAGAAAAACGACTTTGGGCCCATTTCATGGCTCTCCCAGGACACAATCAAAACTGTACGTTTCACCGTGACTATTGCCATATTCAACATATAATCTGTAGCTAGCAGTTTAAATGAGGCTCGGCGTCGGCTTTACAGAACCAATTGTGGGTTGCATCTTCGTAAATGCAGCGAATCTTGCAGAAAGTGTTTTCGAATAGTTTCGTTAGAAATCGAGAGGAGTTTAATCGCCTGATGCATTACGTTCTAGGAGTGCAACACTGAGTAGTTTTACGAGGATGATGAAGATGCGGTAAGTGATTACAACCTCCAAAGGGAAAAAGAATCTCTACAGCATGTCTATTCGATCAGAGCTGGATACATGCCGTCGAGTATTCGTAGATTGTGCGTCATTAGTTCATCGATCCCCCAACGTAAAAGTCAAAGTTACTTTATGCTTTCGTATCTACAACTTTGGGAAATTTAAATTCAAAGGATAGATTTGGGATTCCGCACCCAGAGCTTAAATAAAATAGGTGAATTGCACTTGTGGTTGCTGTAAACGGAAATGGCAAGGTTGCCTTGATGCGCCGCATTAACGAAATTCGCCGCACCCTTCAAAAGTGCAATGCCAACACATGTTGAAGCACTTAGAAAATCTTTGGTTGACAACAGTTTCAAAAAGCTGTATGCGTGGACATTGGGCCAAGTCGATTAATGCGGTGGAGACTGGAATGCCAGAATAGCCATGAAGATAACGGAGGCAACAGTCAGCGAGCGGTGCTCATCCGACACAACGCTTGCTGCATGTCATGATTGCGTGGCTGGCGTTAAGCGAAATAAACTCAGGTAATGCAATACCACTGCGCGTAGAGTAGCTTGTAAAGGAATGAGCGATGCAGAAGCTTGCTCGTGTTAGCAGGATTAAAATCTGAGTTAACGATGATTTCACCAAGCATACTAGATAGATGTTAACTAAGAGCTCCTAGTATAAATACTCTGTCGCAGGCAAAGATATTGAGGCCGAATGGATCACATTTCAAAAGCGATCGTACTTGCATCGCTATACGGGTGGTAGATCTAACCCTCGATCCGAACGAGCAGGAGCTAAAGTACGCTATACTTCTGAAGCACATTTTCTTACATTTGCTCATCATTTAGCTGTGGTAAATATTCTTATCGGCTTGTACAACACTTTGTTTCTTCCAAATGTACAAGTTAGTGGTCAAGAACATGGTATTTCTCAAAGGGTCAAACCCGTGTTTCACGCGTTTAAAGCCTGTCAGTACCCGCGGATTGTTAGAAGTCAAAAAGCTTTTCGGCTTGCCTAAAATTAATGGCAACACGAGCATAATGATGACCGTACGACACCAGCTTAACAAAAGCCATAGAGAGTCTCGATATCTAAATCGCAGCGTTATTAGCATTGTAGCTCTAATGACTGAACTATACGTGCGTTTGATACACTTAATTACCATAAGATGGGGGGGCAGTAAGACAATAATTAAATATCGTTTTTAAATATTATAGACTTTCGGAGGCGATGGTGCTAGATACAAACCTGTGGTACCTCTGCAATTGGCAAGCGATTCTCCAAGTAGTAAAAAACTACCTGCTTAGATCAACAACAGACACTCTCAGACAAATTTTAAGACGAAAGGGTCAATTGTGTGCACGTAGACACTGTGCTGAGGTGTCAAATTTGATCAACGTTTTGCCCAACAATGCAGCACACGCACCTACGAGCATTACACTCTTTTAAAAGAGATCGGGCGTAGACACCCTTTATTTTTGCTACTTAAAGGTTGTCTTTGCCGGTTCATTTGAAAGAGTCTTGGGAGTAAGTCTGCTCATGAGACTGGTGGGGAGGTTCGAAAAATACTTTTTCTCACATGTCTCTAATTTGAGACGTATTCTATCAAAGAAAAATAATCTAACATCCAAAGCGGCCATTAAACGGGCAAGAGATGCCACTAAAACAAACAAAAGACTTTCTTCGACGAAAAATGAGAATGATTTTTATGTATAACGTATTAAAAGAGGATATATTGGTGTTAATACTAGAAACCTACCGCTAGAAAAGACAGGCTCGGTTTTTACAAGCTGAATGAAAAATTTAGATATCTAACGGTCCCGATTGACATGCGTCGGCACACACCATCGACGTACCATACCTTCCATATTGAGCTCCCCTATAATCCGACCGCTTGAAGTACACATCATTACAAGTACGTAACGCCTCAGCTTTATAAGTAATAGGATTGTTGCTATGAGCACTATTCGCATTCGTATGACTACACATAATCGCAAGAGACTAAGACTGGGTACAAGGACAGCGCTTTGAGAAAGTGCCTTAGGCATTTAAGGCGTATGCCTCTTGGGTCCTGAGAATCAAACTAACTCTAGATCATCCCACATTAAGTGTTGGATGCGTCGATATTGTAAAGGTCGCAGCTTGAGGACATTGCTTCAGGACATGCGACGGTTAATCACGTGACTTAGTGATTTCAGTACCTCCTTAAGAACATTAATGATGGGTCAGCCCGAACAAGTTACGGTCTGATGACTTCAAAGAAAAACATGCACTTACTAGGGGCCGCTGGTCCTCTTTAGAACGATGCAAGCCCCAAGCGCAATCAACTTTCTGCGGCGATCCTTGACCCAGTGACACCCAAATGTATGCGGTGTTTTAAAGTAAAGGCTGCCGGGACTTTTCCTCAAGTGACGCAGTTTTTCTGCTTTGCAGGACTCGGGGAGTATCTGGTATAACTGTCCGAAGGCCGTTGTGCTGTGGGATTAGAATTAAAAAGTACTCGTAGGTAGGCTGCGATTATTTGGCGGTGTGACTACATATGTATACTTGACGTTTACGTTCCTAGCGTCTGGCGTGGCATTTTGCCGAAGCGAGACACTTTCGAGGTGAGTTGTGTCCGACCACCAAGTAGGACAATTGTGTTCTAATCTCGCAGACGTAGAGCACCTCGTTTAATACGGCTGTGCTTCGAGTTGTATTGCTCTTGTTATTCACCTAATTACAAAATCGGTTCGTCAATTGAAATGTAGTGATCACAGTACGTGAGTGTTTATCCGTACCGCCCTACTTTTCAATCTTCTTGCGACGCCAAGTGAATTATGTAAGGGATGTAATATGGTGCAAAAAAAGTGCGCGGAAAGTCACGGTAAGGTCGCGCTGGAGAAACAGTTTTTTCAAAATTAAGTCCTATTCACGATGTCACGCGAGAAGTGGTTTCCCGAAGCCTGACCAGGTAATATGTATCCGGTAGGTCTTTTCCTCCTTCGTCGGAGTCATTGTCACATGTCCGGTGGTGGGAGGGTCACCAGTCTCCTACCCACCATGTTTCCACTAAAATGACCCAAGGAATGTTCTGAAGGCTACCTTTTCTTCTTTATTTTGGTACTCATTGTTGGTGACCTTATCGCCAAAAGCGTTCCATCAAAGGTCTCGTCTCGTGAAGCCCACATATTTTTCGGTTATACAGCTGACGCAATTCGCATGGCAAGTGAGCCTGACGACAAGTCCAGCACGTTTTGAAGCTATTAAGGCTTTTTTGACAAAATTGTCATTAGCGTGCGACTTCTTTCAAATCTAACTAAACAAAGAGTAAGGCGAATAATCGTCACATTACTTGCGGCTCACTTAATCAAATCCATCACCCGAAAAAAGGCGCTATATGTGGACCACCAGGCTTGATAGAACGGTAAGCGCGCATCCCCTGCCACGGTGGAGCGGAATGCTCTTCTAGCACCTTCCTAGCCTAAAGGCTCTCTAATAGATGCCCAAAGCACAGATGCAGCCTTTCTGACAGACAGCCTTAAGCACAAAAGCTGGTTGTGGCGAAGATGCACTAGAAATTAACTTGATGACCCGGCAGACAGCTGGCCCTCTTTTCAATTTGTCCTATCATCGTTGATACCAAATTAACGTGTTTTTTTACAACAGTCAAAGAGTGATTAATAACACTCACTTCCTTTCATTGAGCGTATCACTAGGTATAAATAAACTAATCCCTCATGTTCGAAATATTAAAAGAAGTCTATAAGGAATGGTAGCTTTTGGTGTATGACTAGAACCTTGTCGATCTTAATGTCGTTTGCACTGTTAGTCATCACGAAGGATACCGAAATAAATATACTTTCTGCTGAATACATATAGTGCCATATAAGAAATAGTGCCAAGCTCGAACAAGTATTGTACGAAATAAACAAATTTCTTTACTGTAGTCGATCAGTATCTATGACGGGGTCGCACAGCAGTTTCTACAGAAATGGCGCGCATGAAAATATGGGATCCATTCGTGAGCGATCATTTACCTTCCACGATTTTGAGGAATCGGCGTCTTTATAGGCCGCACCTTCTGGTGACCCATTACGTGTAGTACTTTCTTTGCATGAAGATGTCCGACCACGTGTCGGATAGTTGACGCTAATCATCCGGCAAAGCCAGGACTTGCACCTATGAGAGTTTGATTTTTTACTCTATCAAGCATTTTTTTTTAAGCTTTTCCAAAACTTGTTCCGTATCCTCCATAAAGTGAGTGAAATAAAACAGCCAAAAGAGGTTTACTAGTGATATCCTCCTCATCATAGACGATGGTGATCAGAAAGAGGATTGCTTTGAAGGCTTAGTACTACCTCTTTATTAGGTACAGCTAGCTACAAGATACATAGCGACAGCTTATGCTGCTTTCTTGATAAAAGTTTGCTAGGAGCAAGCGGGCGGCACCTGACAAAAGTTTATGTGCAGCCAGTATAGGATTTGTGGCTTTAAGCCACACCATACCCCCAATGATACAATATCTAGCAAGCAAGTCAAGTTAAAGTCAAGAGGCTTCATATTTAGATTCACTAGATACAGTAACATGCTTTTTCGCCGCTACAAAAGCAGTGTCACAAACCTTCAGCATATGTCTGGCTTCCGCCAACAGTCGTGTCGCACGCTCTTGAAAAATGATGGGCACTGGAGTCACAACGATTTTTACTTTAGACAATCAAAAGCCATCAGCATTGCCGTAAGATTGGATGTTCTTGCCATCACCGTGGATACAATTAATTTTGCTGAAGATCCTACAGCGATCGTGTCCCTGCTTGAGACACTTGGAGCGAATTAGTAATACGCCTTTCTCAACAATTCGTCTTGCTCGTATCTAGACGAATTAGGGCTGCCGCATGGAATTGGCCCATTGACGACAAGGCGTTACCTGCCATGGAGTGCTCGATCGTACCTTATGGACATTACCTTACATCAATCATTATCGTATGTAGATTAGAAGCTCTATTGCTGCACAAATTTCTTTATCATACGAAAACCTTCTAATGTAGAGCTCTTGGAGGACTCTTGATCAAAGTCGTAGATAGTAAAGTTGGATCGAACAGTGATCGCAAATTTTTCGCTATGAGCGGGTAGACGATCTGCTCTACTATAAAATAGACACGTTTGATCCAGCTCGAGTCGTTTTTTCAATAACAAAGACCTAGAGTTCTATGTGCTTTTGGCGTCACATGATGCCCAACTTAGTCTGATGGATAAATCTTTTTCGAGATCCCTACCCACATGCACATCTAGGCTCGAGTAAGTATGTGAGGACATGTAAAACTTTAAAGAATTCAGTACTCGCCGGCTTCTTTACAGATCTTACCAATACCAATGAGCTGTGGTAAGTCCATGAATCTCGCATTTGTCTTTCGCTTTGCGGAAGTTAACAACACCATAGGTATATGAGGATGCTCGCGTACCGTTTGTGCATTTAACATTATTTCACCCAGTATGGTTGAGAGCGAACACCAATTTTCAAAACAGATATCTTCTGATCTCGTGAAATAAGGGCCCACTACATTTGGGCAAACGCTACTTAATTGACTGGGAGCCCGCTTGCTGATGGAAGCAGCAGACGAGATGGTCTAACGGACAGAGTTACCCATGCACACGTTGTAGCATGTACAAATTTGGCGTGAAGATGATCAGGGTGTACTTAAAGTTGCGGCTCACGCATTTACGGGCTTTACACCAAAGGGCTAAAACACTTAAATTTTTTGTTGAGCTTTTGATGCACAAATACTTTTGAGATAAGTGGAGGAGATGATCAAAACATCTTTTTTTATCAAAGACCGACGTACTTACGAAGACTATTTCATGACCACTCTGCCAATCGATTGAATGTAATGAGAGGGGCAAAAGATGCGATTGCATCTGCCCGGAAGATTGGGATGAATATAGAAGAAGTTGCTTTGAGAGGTATAAAATAGTACCGATTTCTAAAAATATTTCATTATAACGGATATGTTCGGTAATTACGATCAAGATAAAATTTCGTTTGATCGAATCTCTCACGGCAACGGAAAGACCAAAGTCAGTGTTCATTCCGAGAAGGTGTCGACCTACTCAACAATTAATGTGAACCGACTCGACAGCAATCATAACCCAGAAGGCCCCGACCGTTATATGAGTCAAGAGGTGCCGCGGCATCTGTTCTCAGCACTGTTCCCGCGCTCGACCTTGCTGGCAAGTGAGCACGAGTGGCTATAGGGAGGCTGCTAATAGTGTTCATAGCCGCCGGCTGATTAAATGCAAGGACAATGGACTGAGTACTCATAAGGCTCTACGCTTGCGCGGCTAGGGAGGCCTGTGTCTCACTACAAGGAGAAATGACTCCCTAGCGCAGTTTGCACACATTATGCTAAGACATGTGGTGGCCAATCTGACTGAGAGTCTATCAATTACATAATCAACGGAGCCCAAATATAAGGGTCTTTCTTTCATTTAAAAAGTCGCGACCTGATAATCGTACGGCAATTATAAATCCGTATATTTTGCCAAGAGGATCCTCTGCTCCTCGTAAGAAAGTCTCAGGGTCGAGGAGGAGATTTCTAGCCTGGCGCTTTTTTACTGCTAAGGCCAGCAGCACTTCCACTTGAAGTGTGTTGTGAAGCAGAGGCGCTTTAACAGATGTCAAGGGCATTCTGCTAAGTGGAGAGGTTACCCCACGTAAAAGAACTCATGGTAGCTGTAAATTCAGCTTCAGTATGACCACCTGGCTATTTAGTTCAAGAGGCAACGAATGCTTCTTATTTAGCCGCAGTCTCTTGGCTACATGTTGGAGTAGATACGAGTAACCATCTACTTGTACCCGAAATCAATATTTTGGGAAAAGTGGGACGGATTCATCGTCGTCCGCAGTAACTTTCTACTCGCGCTCAAAACTAATACCCCCAGCTCCGGGATTGACATCAGACTGAACCAAAGACATTTTAATTGTAAGCTGTCTACAACCTAGCAGTGAGCAAGATGAACTATACGTTTAGTACTTCGCTTCATGTAATTGAGTTGTACGTAGAAGCTAAAGCCAATTCCAAAATACAATCTTTATTTGAACTGTAAACGCAACAGTACTTCAGATTAAAATCTTAGTGGTATTTTTTTAATTCCATAGAACATTTTTTTGGTTAAACTGTGCTTATTACAGCACGCTACTAGTCACTCTCGTCTTCTGTCTTCTTACAAATTCTTGGGCGGAATTAGATGTGATGCTAAATGCACATGCACAGCCGCCGTAAAAAAGCAGCTTGACCAATGGCCCTTTCAAACCAAGCCTCCTTTATACACCACACACGGGAAGTGGCCTTTGAAAAGCAAGCGCGGCGCGTGAAGCAGATGCTAATATGCTCGGCAAATTCACTTGCAATGGCCAGGTATTGACTATTTCGGCAACTCATTTTGCTTTTCATTGGACTCGATATTCAAAAAATGAGTGAATTATCAAGAAACTGCGACTTGCGGCAAAATTTGGTGATAGTCGAGGCACGTAGCCCCTCGCTCACTGCGCTGTACTGGACCCACCCATAGAATGCTGTGAGGCTTATCGTAACCCTCTTCCTACATCATCGACGAGAGTATCGCAGTTCGAATCGTTATCCCAGCATATCCATGGACTTCTTGGTCTTGACAGCCTAGAGGATTCACATTGCCGTTGCATCTAACAATAAATCTAACACCTTTTGAGACTTATGCTTATATATTGAAGTCGCCCTGACGACGTCGTCGTTACTTCAAGGCGTCTTCGCAGTTTTTAGAAGTCAAAAAGCTTAGGAAGATTCTCCAAAGTGCCTGTGCTGAGCCCCATCTTTTCCGCCGGCCGAAGGCAAAGTCTGTGGGCCATAAAACGGCAGGCATGCATTCCCGCTGAGAGGCTTTCTTGACCACTTCTTTGCCGGGCGGCGCTTTAACGAACAAACAAGCCTTAAGAGGAGATCTTGTTGCGAAGGCACCTAGCTTTTATTGAAAGAGGCTAAAGGAATACACGGCAGCAAAAAATACCGAAAGGGATACCGTATCTGCCTTAATTGCGGAATTTAATGTAATCGCGTAATTAAAAGTAAGACAAGAACGCATAACAGATAAACTAGTCTTAAGAAAATTGCAGCTTATTTTACCAATTGGTTCGAAATCGCGGTCAGTGTGATCGTATGTCTTTCTGCGTGCCTCCTAATGGTCTTTTCATGCATAGAAACTTAATAACAAATATACTTAGTGGTCATAGCACCTTGCACGACACCAAAATAAATCAAATTTGACTCCAGCTTAGAGGTGGAAATAAAATTATACTAAGTCTTAGTACGAAAACTATCAACAGCTCTTTGAGTCAGACAGGAGCATACTTGATCGGATTAAGTCCTTTGGTATGGACAATGTTGCTCTTATAGGCAGCTCAAGGCCTTCGAGATTCAAAGGCGGATGGATGCCCATATCAGCCAGTATCGCATTTATCGCAGAAATGAGACAAAGATGGATCCAAACCTGTATGGTATTAATTATTGGTAAGCATCTGTATTTGATGTTAAGCGAGTCTAGCAAATGTACCAGTACCGCAGGGTGAAATGTCATGTATCTCGCAACGTATTTGCAATTTCAATCGAAACGCAAGCGCTGTAGCCTTTTATAAATTGCAAAATGTCATGAAATTTGACGATACAATATAAAGGGTAAGTTCGCCTCATCTCCATAGCTATTGACTCCTAACTCTACGATGTCATTTAAGTGTTGAGCGGGAAAAATGGCGTCAACAATAACGCTGATTATCAGAAGATGAAGGTCCTCGCGCCATGTGCAGTACATAACATAGGACGATCCAGATACGCTGTTTGTCTCGCACTTGGCTGAGCTGTCATGGACAGTACCTTTTGATGCCTAAATGGGAGCGAAAGGAATCGTTCAAGAAATGCACAAGTAGTAGCATACCAAATTTATGATCAAAAAGACAAACTTTCAATTTTCTTGACATACCGTTTGAAAAAAATAGCATCGAAAGAGGATAGGGATGAGGGGTTGAAAACAGGTAACTTATAAAATAATGCTTGCAATGGCGTTTTAGTGTCTGAGTTAAAAGCCATCAAGCTGATTTGCAATCTCGCAGCAAACAAGCGAAGTATATTCAATGAATCCACTCCTCGACTGAACACGCACTTTCGGTCCGATTTCTGCTCTTTCTTTCCGGACGTGCCGACAGTGTGCCATGGTGCCTGTAACACGATGAGCACCATCCCTTGGTCCAATGAGGTGGATTCGCGTCATAGGATTGGCTGCCCTTTGGTAGTCCTCGTATCTGTACCGTAGGACCCTCTTTTTCTAATGGTACTTCAAATGGTATACATATCTATGTCTCATGCAGTTACCGACAAAACGCGCTCAGGTTTTGGTGCCGGTATTTTTAAGCAAAGGTGAGTAATAATGGCTTGCAACCTCGTGTCCGACTCCATACTCGAATTTTACATCCATTCGTTGCAATGGTTAGTACCGGTCATGTAGTCTTCATCGCTTTTGCCCTCAATATTGCCGCTGGCGCTGCCACAATTCTGGGGGGTATGGTCGTCTTTAGCAATCGACTCGTGCACTTGGCCAACCCCCTGAGTCTGGCAATCGCACTCAGTATTTCGTCTGGTGTCATGCTGTTCATTTCGTTGGTTGAAATCTTTAGTGAGTCCTTGCACATGCTGACGAAAGGCATTCGTACCGAACTCATGACGGAAGAGACGGCTACTGGTCACGGTTGGTTGTGTGCCACTGGATGCTTCACTGCCGGCATCGTGCTCATTTACATTATCGATCTCATTGTCCACAAGATTTCACCCGAGCACGAAATGACAGAGATTGAAAATCTCCACGACGTTCGCGCATCAATTCTGCAATTTGAAAGCAACAAAGATTCGAGCAAGCCAATGTCTTCAATCGTAGAGGCGGGACCAGCGTCGTGTGTCGAGCCAAACACTCATTACATGAAGATGGATGAAAAAGCCAAGCAAGCGTTGCAGCGGATGGGTGTATTAAGTGCACTAGCCATTGGGATTCACAATCTACCAGAGGGAATTGCCACTTATGTTGGAGCAGTTCAAAACTCATCCGTGGGATTTTCACTTGCTGTTGGCATTGGTTTGCACAACATTCCGGAAGGCATTGCCGTTGCTGCTCCCATCTACTTTGCAACGGGGTCTCAGTGGCGTGGGATCTTGTGGTGCGCGATCTCCGCCGCTGCAGAGCCGGTGGGTGGCGTCATAGCGTGGCTCGCAATTGGTGACGGCATGGATGCTATTTCAGAGGGCATTTTGTATGGGATTGTGTGTGGCATCATGGTGGGCATTTGTATCAAAGAGCTCATTCCAACGTCCTATAAATTTGCCAAGGACAGGTCACATGTTGTGGCGATCGGTATGTATACTGGTATGCTCATCATGGTCACGAGTCTAACACTCTTTGGCTATGCGGGCGTGTAACGAATAGTATCGTGGAGAAAGCAGTCTTCATAGTCTAGGTAATATATAGAAATGGATTAGACCAACCATGTTGCCAGAAAGAGCCGATTGAGCAGCTGCCCTAAAACCGCACACTGTAGCTCAACACATGGAAAATTATCCATTAAGACAAAAGATCGAATTTGATGACTGGTATGAGTGTATAGAAATATACCTACCCCATTGTACCATATATCAAAATAATCATATGGGACAATATTGGGGTTTTGACTGACATTATTAGCTATATGTGCTGGTACAATCTACGCTTTTTACTTACGTAGAAGCTATTTTGACTAAGATATAAAGCTTGCAGTATAGCTTCTGTCTGACGAGCTCCCTTCATTTTTTGCTTTGAAAATATTATGTATTAGTCTATAGCATTTAGTATGCATGTAGAATTTGGGCTTAACAATTGCATGCATATATGCTCTGCTACTTATGTACCGCAAAGTTTGGTGTCTCGTCCTTACATACGTAGGCTCCATTGTCGGACTTATTGTCACTTATATGCTCACAGTATTAGCAGCTTTTATTTTATCTGATAGAACGTAATATATAAGTTGGATGAACGTGCTAAAAAAATCGCGAAGGAAAGACACAACGCTTCATATTTCGAAATATCTTTTAAAGAAGCACATCTCACGCTTATCTAGTCAGCTCATAGACTCGACATGAAGAGCACATGTAGGTGACTTTGGTTTATATGTGGCTTGTCACCTCTAGTATTGCTCTGGCTACTTCAACGAGATGTTAAAATTTATCAAATCTGGTAGGGGATTATGGCAAATGATTGCAAGGAGAAGGAAAAGTACGGGAGCTATTTTTTGTATAACGCACTCATCTCTTATATTTGGTATGAGCATTGCCACAATAAACACCATGGTACCACGTATTACTTGTACCTTATAATATTTAGAAGGCCGTATTACTTGTCTTCCTTAATTCTCATACTTGTACAACCTCTGTTCATGTGATGGAACAGCCAGCACCTTGTACAGAAGCGTGCAAGTATACGAGCTTTCATTGAACGACGAATTACCATTCACAGTCCAGAGAAGATTATAAGGGGCTATTACACGGATCTGACAAGCATCCTATTAATATCTATACCGGTTCGCATACTGATGTATTACGAAACGGATATAGTCGCTGCCTTAATTGTAATTAAATTTATTGCATATTAAAACAACACAATTGCATCTATATTACATTAAACAAATGAGAACTAGAACTAGCGTTTATTGGACACGTTAATCTCCTTGATACCAGAAATTCAAAACATTCGTTCACTGGAAAACCAAGTCTTCCTGCACGTCTCATCCGTACAACAACTTCGTCACTTCTGGTACAACTTAGAGCTAATTCTGCGCACAATGTCTTTCTGGACCCTCACAATGTTGAAAATACCTGTAAAAATCAGGGCTTCGTATCTTAGTCACACCAACAGGAACACTGTTCCTTTCGGTGCATACTAAACTCTGCTAGTCTTTACTCTACTTTATACGCAAGCAAGAAAAATGAAGATGTAAACAGGCAAGCAATGCGAAAAGTTCGTAGAATCTGCATGAACGAAGGAGAGCTGACGGCCTTTGTGAGTAAAATACTTTCCGAATCAGTCTTGATGACTATGATCATGGATTCCTTTAAGGCTGGTCCACTACGCATTTGGCTCCTATACATATCGGCAACAACGCTCGAGAAGTCAAAGCTGCTATGTTTTTGGCTAAATTACAAGCCGGAAATGTTGTTTTTAAGGATGTATACCTCACGAACACATTTTTCGTTTCAGACTAAAAAGTCTTGAACCAGATTCATCGGCGGCGTACGCTGAGGCTTGGCCCAGAGATCCTTATAAACTTTAAGATCTCAGTGTCTCATTTAGCAAAAGATTACCCAAATGTGGCGTCAAAAGACTCACGAATAGCACTACCACCGGGTCGTGAAGTGAGGCACGAAGTTGATCTCATCCTAGAAACGAGCTTTTGTGTCACGGGGCAATAGACATTGTCATGAGAGCAATGTAGGCTGTCTGTGCCCTGGTAATCGAAACGGCAATCCTCATATTCGTCACTGGCTTTGCGAGCTCATATAACTAACCAGACGGCGAATAGTCCGTACTTACATTGAGCCACGAAGCCGAATCGCTACTAATTGCTGATAGAAACGATCTTTAGATAGTCATACAGTAGTAAATTCAGTGACTTCCACGAGCCACTTGTCTTAATTTCTGGCTTCAATAAGAACGTCTTTGCTTCGCAACATACTTTAAATAATAATATTATTGGCCTAGATGGTCAACAAACGCCGGATGAAGCTGTTCCCACCTAAGCCTTGCTCCTTCGTCATGAGCAATGTCTTGCAACTGAATGAACGCGCTTGGAGTTGCTTAGCCGATTGCGGCTTTTTGGAGTGATGCAAGACTTGAGGCACTGGAAAAGGATATGAAGTGTGTTACTCGTGTGACTTATGGGCTTCATACTCGGATCATCCGCCGCGCGTCTCAGTGCGATTTCGATGAAATGCTCAAAGGATTTATTTTAACATTCAGCTCTAGGTTAAGCCGGCCAACACCGCTCCGGGCACGCGACTCCCTCAACTTTACGGCCAGAACGGTGGCGATTGTAGGCACTATTTGGCGCCGTATAACTACGCGTACTCGCTAGGCCAGTAAGGCCGAGTGCATGGACAGCACTTTCAAGAGTGCTTCAGGCTTCAAATGACTGTAGGCCCTCTTGAGATACCCTGCATAAAGTACTGTGTACGTCGACATTCATTCAAGAAGGTCTATGGTGTATGCAGACCCATGCTTTTGGGATTCGAGAAAAATATTTTTTTTACCTAGCTTGCCCAGGTTTTTGTAATTTTTTAGTGACTTCTTTCACCTTCAATATAAAAATTTCCCATTACATAAATTGCTGAAACTATGCGTGTTTATGATCTCGAAAACTTGCCTTAATCAGTTTAATTAGTCTTTCGGAGCCGGCTGATCTCTTTCATTGCGGCTAAGGACAAAAATATTGTCAAAATATGTCTGTGTTAAACCTGTTATAGCCGTGTGACCGAACGCTTGAACGTCACCAGAACAGTCCATAGCCTTTGTGGCATCATCAAACACTATACAGCTTCCCCGTTCGGATGGATAGTAGATGTTTGCCAAAATTAGCGCACTATACCGCGTGCACCTTAGTGTGCTGGTATTTATCGCGTCGTTCCTGGGAGTGAATGTTATTGTCAAAACTATTGCTCTGTAAAGAGCGCCTGTTTATATTCGCTTGGAGAATTTAATAAAGATTTATTCCGGAGGTAAGCTGTCTCTGACCAACGAACTGAGCAAGTTGAAATTTCACGGAGTTATAGTACTTCGTCCAAGGTGGTAAGCTTTTGGGTCGTATTGCCTTGTACAACGCTCGAGCCCAGAATAGGTTTTCCAACTGAGCCGTGGTGGTGACAGAATTCAAGCGTATATCCGTATTTAGTGTAAGCCTCTTGACGTCGTTTTTTTACAGCACCGAGTGTAATTGCGAAACAGAATCTTATGGGGTGTTAAAAGCGCGCGAATAGTCACCGTAATAGTACCCTATACGATGGACAATTTTAAATCGAGTTCTTTTCGTCGACGCGAGGCCTTTGGAATCGATCGCAGAACGCGGAGCAGGTAAGCATACTGCTCGGTGTCCCTGCCTGCATCTTAACAAAGTTTCGCTAGCAAGTAACCTAGTCCACAGAAACGCTGCTAGACTGAAAAAAATGTGGTGAAGATACGTGACCGATCCCTGATTGTTATAAGTAATCCCGTGGCTGGCAAAAATATACTATATACTGGATATACTGATATTTGACTGGTAGTCGTGTCATCGCAGGTGCGCTCCCTTTCAAAGCACTAATAGTGGCTTACGAACTACTAAATCTTAAAGTGCTTGGCACTACTGAATACTTGCAATTAAACTATTACGATTAAGTAAAAGCCTGTTATAGCCGTAACATTTGCGTGACTAAACGATTGCATGTCGCCGGTGCAATTAATAGCCCCTGTGGCGTTACCAACTTCTCCCATAGCATGCATCTAGGTGTAATGGTCTCCCTAATAGAAACTATTCGACTTTCCCATTAACAATTCCAGAACACAGAAGAAGTTACATTGTTATGCAATATTTTCTTCCTTATGATAATTGTTTGTTCAGGTACGGCTTGCTTTATGTAAACGTGAAGTAATCACAATTTTCTGCACGGTTTTTAAGTGCAGAAGTCAGTAGTGAGAGCAAATATTTGGCCTCCAGCATCAGGCTATCATCTGCCTTGATGGCAAGAAAAACATACACTACTCTCGTGGCAGTGACCACTGCTTGATGACATAGTTTACGTGCTTGTCACGATGCTGATACCATGCCCCACGCCTCTTTTAAGCGGATGCTTTGATGATGTGTCTCTATACACCATATCGTTTTGAAGAATATATAGAATTCTTAAAACTTGATAGGAACTTTGACCCAAGACGCAGCAATTATTTCCTGACAATGACATTTTGTCTACAAGAAAGGCTTTAGGATCTCGAACACCAGCCCTGCAGTATTGCGACAGCTATGGTAATATCTCCAATTAGAGTGAATCTGCAGTAACACAATGTACGGCTAAATTCTTGTGAGCAGTTTTTAGGCAACTAATGCAAAGAGATTACTTTCGTGTTGCATTTCATTCATTTCTTGTGGAGCAATGTTGTTTGCCCGTTCTATGAGGAACTTTAACAACCACCCGTTCAGATTTAATTTCCACATTGTCTTGTCGACCTACGTTTCCTGCTAGTTGCCTGAGAAACTGCAGTACCAACAGTGTCTTGCACATCTATGTTACCCGCTTGTGGACGTTTGCTATCCACAACTAGTGGTACTACGCTACCCACCTGTGAAACTCTTATATTCACATTGCAAACACCACCATATGCCCCCAGCTGGCATATTAGTCATTAGGTGGTGCTAGCAAAGCTTATCCTCGCTTGGTAAGGCTCAACGACGTCGTCACGCCTACCTTTGTTAATACATCAGTCACTATGATTCCCATATTTTTTCAGCGCGTTCTTGCCTGGGGGTCAGATCTGAAGTACCGGGCGTACAACAGCGTTGGAAAGATGATTTACCAAGCAAGATGGCGGGCACATATCCAAGGCTCGTGCTTATCTAGCCATGGTATGTTTTGACCAATTATACTTGTCCATGCAAACAACAAGAAATGACTCTATGCTGTAGAGGTCATCAAATCATTTATTAGCTGTTTGTTGTCATGCTTTTGGAGCTATGTCTATTTTGACCTCTTTGCCATCTAATCGATAGCCGGTCAAATTGAAATGATTTGTTTTTGTTATTCTTGCTCAAATAACAATGATCTTTTATTGACAGGAACAAAGTGCGGGTGAGCAAACTTCCCAGACGTGCCAGAGTCTAAAGGACTCAAATGCTCTTTATACTTTGTGTACAATTTGCAGCCCATCGCAGCTACATCATCCTTCAAGATCACAAAGGTTTTATTCTATTGGTGTGTATCAGCCACATACCCCCAAAAAGACTTGGTTTTTCCTTATCACGAAACACCACCTCAACTGATGACCAGCGTGTCCTTGAATTTGAGGTATCGGCGTCGAGCAGCGACGTTTCAAAAGCCTTTGGTACGATGAGTGTCTACTTGAACGGCCTCTTCGCAACAGGCACTAATCAATATGCCCTAGCAAACTTTTCTTTGTTCGGCTACAAATATGCCCATTGAGGACGAACCTGAGTCAGCAGACCGAAACTCTGGGTACTGTAAAACGCGAAACTACCCACCGCGGACCATAAGCAAGATTTGCCTTTTTATAAGCGTACCCTACTCCTAGAGCGGTATGGCTGTCTACGCTTTAAAAAGGTTGAGTACAAGCCATAGGCCATCCATGAGCATATTTACCTTGACTTATTCGAAAAGTGGCACTGAAGGTCGTTTACTTCCTCGGTTCATCAAACACTACTTCTTGAAGTAGCGCTTCCTGCGCTTGCAGACAAGAAATCATAAGTTTGGAACTTAGAGTCCGCTAAGAAAAATTGTTTCTTTTTATTGTTCCTTCTCGTATTTCCAGGACACAAAGCACTTAAATGTGTATTAAGTCCACGAATGAGTACCCAGCCTTTAGCTTGACCTCCTACGTAGAAAAGTGCGAACGTCTCACGCCGCTATTATTTCAAGATATTGGGTGGTCATTTCTAGGACTTAATGGGAAGGATGTAGCGGGACATTACATGAAGCCAAGCTTTATAAATTGAAAAGCTTTTGATGCATAAATTTGATGAGGCGATATAGGTTACTTGACCGAAATATTATTTTTCTCATTGATCTCTCGCGTGAACTCCCTCAGACCGAGACCTCCATTATACGGAAATATATCCAAAAGACAGTTTTTGACCAAAAACAAAAGGCACAACAAATAGTAATTTTGAAGTGAAGGCCTAAATCTTGGCATATTACCTATAAGAACATTTACTGCCGTCTTTGACGCTAAATACGTCTGTGCTTCATCAAAATATTCAAGGTATACATCTAAGGAATTTGCTTAAGGTTTTAGAGAGGATGCGAGCTCATTTGATAATTTGCTTGCGCTTATTCAAGCCCTTGCCATAGGAAAACGTGAAAGCGTTGACACCGGGTCGTACGACAAAGGCACTACCGCTGGAGGCTGCCCTACAATGAAGATCCAAATATATGTGTGGTTCAAAGTACTTCATTGTCTACCTCGAGGGGTACACGATAACTGCAACACCAAGTGATTGGTAAAGACAGTCAGGCTATTGACACTGTGAATCGTCGGCTAAATGGCTGCGTCCGCCCGACGAAGGCAGCAGTGACGTCACACTCAATGTGAGCTAAAAAAAAAGTTATCAGTTGAAAAAATCGTGGGACAAGTGTCATGTAACTACTATTCAACATCATACGTATCACTAATATGCAAAATTATTGGCCTTTAAATCATGTACTGCTATTCGAATAAGTCCTTTGAATCTTCTGCTTACCTTTATTTCATAGCACACACTAATTGTGTCCGACAATGATTACATGAAAAGTTGTAACGGAATAGCAAGCGCACCTCGGCAAGTGTGCAGTCCTCGTTTCAATGTCGATACAACTGCGAGGATTGTTCGCGACGCCTATCGTGCGGCAGTGAGCATGACATTCTTTTATCAGCTTGCAGCATTGCAGATCACGTGACGGGGTCACACGGTGCCTTGTACAGAGGAGGGCAGCCTGCAATCTTGAAGAAGCGATTGATTTCTATCTTCGGTCTTAAGAGACCGAAAGTGCAATAGAATGTAGTTAAGAGCCCAACGTATATAATAAAAAAATGATGTGTATCGGTTTTATCTCTATAAGTTGGCAATTTAGGCAGTGACTTTATTCATTCTGACATCGATTAAATTACCTTGGGTATAGAAGTCGGGACGAAGTCTACCTTGCGACAAAAGTTGCAATTTTATGAAAGCTGCTTTTAATAGAAGTCATTTGTGAGCGCATCAACTAGATTCCAGGGAACGGTCCACTGCGTCAACTTCCATTATGACTAAATTTACATCTAACTGTAGTAGGATGAGTGTTACTCTTCACGTTAGACTTTTATAAGACGAGTCAATTTGATGACCAAACAGGAAGCAAATTAAGCTGCCTTAATCTACGATGGCCAGGCAAAAAATGCATTTTTTTCGGATATTTGGTGTCAAAAGCAAATTGCTCAGGAATTCGCCTGGCCATCGTACGCCTTGTATGACATAGGCGACGCCATCTACAAAGTTGCGCCTGAAGCAGAAGCTGCGCCGATAACAAAATTCTGCGTCTGAGACAAAGACTGTACCGGTATGGTGGGCGGGTAGTCTACCCGCTAGGGAAAAAGAAGGTTTTGAAAGCGTTTCACGAGAAGGAACTCGCAAAAACCTATCTCCCTCGCTTACTGGCTTGTAGACACGTTCTCTTTCGCGCGATGATATTGATGAAGAGTACCTGGCTCTTTGCCCACTAAGAATGCAAGATAGCCTTTGGCGAATGACAACGCTGCAAAAACGGGTTTATTGCTCATAAGTGTACTCGAAATGTTAAAACTTGTTGTCACCTCGTTGGCCATCAAAAATTTTAGACTGCAACGACAGCGAAGTCAATGACGATCTTTGGAATCCTGTGATACCCCCGTTGATGTGGTTTGCGATAAGCAAAATAAAATGAAGAGATCGAGACATTCTTCGATATATGGATATACACAGTAATCAGAGCTTTCACAACGCAGCTAGCGAGGGAAGAAGCTTCGCACCCACCAGCGGTTACGACCTTATTCCTCCTTCCTTGCGTGAATTTCTCAACAAAAACCTTTTCTGGTTCGAAGCCGAGCTAGGACTGACTGTTGATAAGCTTTAATGTTCTTCCACTCGTATTGCTCATGATCTAAGAGAACAATCCTGCATCACTAAGCGCGGAAGAACTCCAAGCACGTCCCTCATATGCGTATTGAACAGGTCCCGAGCGTTTGCCTTCTTGATCAGATTCTTCCGCCAAATATCGAATCACCGGGCAAAAGTTTGAGGCTAAAAGCAGCTCTAAAATACCAGGAGGCAGTGGAAAAGAGAATAAGCAAACAGATCCACCATACTGATGCTGCTAAGATTTGTGTGCGACCATAAAGCCACAAGTATTCCTATGGACTTCTCTTAGCATACTAACAAAGTAAGTTGCTTGAAAAATTGTCTGGTTACTTTCCTATAGAATTTGATCCTCTTCTGCTATTTCACAATCCACGCTGTAGGTCACATATCGCGGTACAGTGATAACGTGGATCGACAAGCAAGAAAGAAGAATCAGATTCCTCTTTCTGTTTTACAAGCCACGCTGTAAGTTACATATCGCTCTAGACTTCTAGGCAGGGCTATCTGATAAGAATGCATCCTGGCCTCATGACAACTGATTCAGTACTTAATACTCTCTGCTGAAACTCGTGCACTAACGATAAAAAATATATTTTTGGAGGTCCTTAAGTACATCCAACATCGGATTAAAATCCTGCTCACCGTTAATTCCCTTGGTCTGCAGACAGAAAAAAAACATTTAGTTGTTGGATCTTGTTATACGATTAAGCTCTATCTGCACGGAACCTGGCCGGATTGCCACTCGTGTACACTTTTATCCCCCGTGTATAAAATTACGCTTGGAGTATACACTTTGTTCGAGTCTGCTATATTACGTCCGTCTGCACTACCTCTCATGAATCCTTTCAATTAGGCTGCGGTAAGTATCCGCAAGTATGTGCGCAAATTGGCCATCGCCCTTTAAAGTTGAATACTTTGGTCGCCGATCGAGGAAAGGATTCTGCTTTGATCGCTTTCGAGATCTGGTTTGCTGCTTATATTTTGTACTCGCAAAGTTGTCGTTCCTCTGGATAAACTTCATTTTGAGATGTAAAAGTTCATGCATCGGCCAAATCCTCAGCAAATCTAGTGCGGATAATAAAAAAAGTGCTCGACGAGATGTCTTGTACTCGAGCACTCCATTTCGTCGCGCATCTGTCGACTAGAAGGATTGAATTTTATAATAAACTGTCAATGGCTGTAAGATCGGGTACATATCTTAATTCCATTTCCACAATTTTTCACTTGGATAACTTTTATATAATTGTACTACACTCACCACCATTGCACTTTACGCAGTCCGCTTCGGCATGTATATTTTGATAATTACTGGTAGAGACATTTTGAAAAAAAACCCGTCTTTGAGGTATTTGATTACCTTTTTTCATCAACCAAACATCACTTAAAAGCTTATAAATGCGTCAAGTGCTCTCGCACTCGCTTTCGTATGCATGCGCTTACTAGTATTTTGCAGAGACTGATGTTGCAAGCCACCGGTGTCCAATATAGGTCATAAAACCTGTGAGGCGCAACAAAGCAGATGACAACAGTCAATTCTACTGGATGTGATAAATGACGCACAACTTTAGACGTGTCGAGACGGACGATTTTGCTTAATCATTAAGGAACGACTGTATTTATTGGCTAAGCGATTTATATCATTACTCGTTCTGCGGTCCGCGTAGTCTTGTTGCCCCCATGTGTACCGCGTAAAGCGCAGTCTCCATGTGCTCCAGGTCATGCATGATTGGCTTATTGCGGCTAATAAAGTGGTTCTTCGTCGTCTTGTCAAGATCGAAGATACTTACACTCATACAAATGGTCATAAATGCTGATAGCACAATCAAGTGCCGAGCCAGAAATTTATTGCGATCATAGCGTGGTTCCGAAGCAAATATAGTGTTTCTGAAGTTCAAAGATAATGTGATTTTGCGGTGTTCTGGTTGAACACATAAGTTTTAATCGCATCAGTTATCGAGCCGGGCAATTTAAGTAAGCAATAAGCTAGAGGTCGAGTAAGCATACTATGAGTAATCAAGTCTATGGTCCAAGCGAGCATAAATTAAACTATTGCGCGATCGACTCAAATCAACGCCTAGCATGAAATCAAGCGAGCAGTCATTGAGTGGTAAAGCAACTTTTTCGGTAGCACTCCGGTAAAGCGGTCCAACGAGACGGCGTTGCACTATAAAGCGAGAAGAAAAGATGCAAGGCCAGACAAGGAAATGTGAAGCAGATTGGATAGCTCAGTCAGTAAGGAGTCATGCTGACAACTTTCAATAGTTGTATTTGGGGGAGAAGGCAAAGGACCGAATATTTAATTTTGTGAGAGATCACTGGCTTGGTAGAGAGCCAAGCTACATTTTGTGTCCTACGCTACTGCCCAGATCTACTAGCCATTTAAAGTATGCCATATACAACGCGTCCCATAGAGACACATGTGTATGATGACCTATAGAAAGAAAGTACCAGTCCTGCAATCAGCTATTTTTGCGTATACTTAACATGGTTACGGAGCACTCGCACTCTCTCTATCGCTCTCTAGGTGTTTCCTGCGTAGTAACAGTACTTGTACCCAATACATTATTGTTTTTTGCGTCAATTGATAGTAGTAAAGCTGCACGCTACGTTAAAGTGTACTTAGATGAACTTTTTAATACTGCACTAGAGGCCTCTTTGGCAGACTTTAAAAGAAGACACTCCTACCTGGTTGGTTTTTTTAGCGTGACGGTTCTAATTGAACACACAAATCACTAACACAAAATCCTAAGGCCATGTTTGCAGCCAAGCTTCGTTCTAAAAGCGTTTAATCTTTAGGGCTGGTAACGGACCCGACTTGGCCATTAAAAGCTTATAGTCAATCATTACCTAGCTCATCCAGAATTGGAGCACTGGGACGCTATCGTTTGAGATCTCTAACTATATGTAAGAAAATAAAATTTCGAGTTCGCTAACTGACCAGATACTAAAAGTTTCGTTTGCTGATGTGCTTAAATGCTCGCAATGAGCCCCATCGCAAACCTTTTACCCATGTATGCTATGTATGAGCTGGGAAAACAACGGTTGCACTTAAGAAAACTTTGATATTGTTCATTATGTAAAGGCGATACATAAATAATAAATTATTACAGTTCGTTTCCTGCGGAGGCATCACTTTGCCGTGACCAATCAAATGACACAGTTGTGAACTTAACTTCTAAAAGCACGTTGTAAAAGCCGACGCGCGCAATAATTCTACTTGGAATGTGTGTCAGTTCCGAAATTTAATAAAAGTATCGAATGAGGATAGACAGTTACTGGGATTTTGATATGAAACATTATTGACTCAACTCACAAAAGTGGAGTTTTCTCGTTAACGACTTTTACCTCTATAAGAGGATCCGGTTGAGGGATGCTAGTAGACCTGCTGGCTCTAGCACTTGTACGTCCAGACTTCATACGACGACTTTTTACGCGACAACGCGCACGGTCCGCTAATAAGCGAAGGCGCTTCTTAACAAAGGCCAATCCCGTACCTTTACCGACTTTACGGTAACGAGTCTGCCAGTAGTCCACGATGTCGTGGACGTACACATCGCTCTCGTCTTCAATCTCTTCCTGAATAAGTTCCTCAATAACGTCTTCAATCGTTACGATGCCTTCAAAGACGACAGATTCAGGAATCTCTTCTTCAGCACACCAACATTTCAATACTATTTCAACATCTTCAGTAACCAGTGCAATGTGGGAGTGACCCTTTTGAAACTCATTTAAAATCGAGTAACACGACTCCTTTGACGTAACTAGGATTGGTTTGCGTAGCATCAAGTCTCGAATCGGACGACGATCATCTGGATCCAACACAATAAGTTTCTTAACAAGCAGCAAACCCACAATATTTGACTTGTGTCTCTCGTACACAGGAATACGACTGTGTCCATGAGCTAAAATCCTCGCAAGCATATCGGGACACAGTTCCGTGTCGAGCTCCAGCATGTACACTTTCTCCATAGGAATCATCACCTCGGTGACCGTCTTTGCAGCAAGATCGAGCGCACCGTGTATAATCGTCACTTCATCTACGTAGAGACGTGTGCCGTGAGCAGAGTCCTCGTACAGCGAGTGTGGGGTCAGTAACAGCTGCCTGTCCCCAATAGCTGACATGGTCGTCACCGTGTGCGGGCGCGTTAAGGTATCCCCTACCGGCTGCGATTGACGCAGATGATTGGCAAACGTTCGTCGCGCCGCATCATTCTCACGCTGCAACGTCACTAAAGCCTTAATTTCCTTGCGTTTGTATTGTGCTGGATCATGGTCATCTCCTAGCCACATGTCGAGCAAACGACTAATCGGGTACGCAATTGGAAACGTGATTGCCATCAAGACTTTCACAAACGGACAAAGCATTGCCGCAATTTGTAGCTGATTGGGACCGGTAAACACTGCTGAAGGGATGATCTCACCGAAAAGGAGGACGCACGTTACAGACAGTGCGACGGAGATGGCTTCGGGTACCAATTTAGTCAAAAAAATCGGTAAAGCTTCGTTTGCACTTGCATTGACAATCAGCAGCGTCACTAAAAGGAGGTGATGCTTGGTCAGAACCGGCAGCACTTGCTGCGCGCACTTCTTCTCCTCGTCGGAACCTTCCATCTCGAGAATACGAACGTTGAGCATGTCTAACGACAATAGGCCCATAGTCAACCCTGCCATCGTACCGGCGGCGCAAATCAAAACCATGGACATGGCTAGGTACAGGTAAAAGGACGCTGGGTCACACCATGGCGTAAAGAACTCGCACTGATGTGTGGCCCCTAAGGCGATTGTAGGGGAAGTAAACAACGACTCGATAGCCATAAAAAAATGTCCGTGAAGTGTGCGATGAGCGGTCAATTGCTTAATGTAATTAGAGATCAAGAAGAGTGCAGGGGGCACGAAAAATTGGCGAGTACTATATTTTTGAGACTTCCGTACGCGCGGCGCATTGACGAATTGGGACAAAATTGACCAATGTATGCACCACATAAATTATTGTCCCACTGTAAGAAATAGGACTCGACACAATATCCCACTCTGTCTATCATTCTAAAATAGCAACAGCTTCTTCCTCAACTTTAGCGGGGCGAATTTTCGGTTTTGTCGCTTCCTCTGCTTGTGCTGCAGCAATACTATTTACTGATAAGTCTGCTGCTTAAGCATGTCAGTATCAAAGCAAGTGATTGTAAAAAAAGTCAAGTGTACCTGTGTCGAGCGTCGAGGTGGGAGCCTCGGGCATCGCTGCAGCAAGTGCATCTGCCTCCAATTTCTCGATCTCGGCAAGCTCGCTGAGCACGGCGTCTTCGTCTTCTACAGTTAAATTGCTGCCAATGATCCTGCTGATTTCCTGATACCGACATGGCCATGTAAGGCACGATGAGTTAAAATCAAGTGCCAGAGTTGAACACAGTAGGTGCTACACGTACATTTGCCGCAGCCTGCGCTTCTTCTGTCTCTAGCATTAACTCTTCGACCGTCTCTACCGTCATTTCCTTTGGCAAAGGTATTAGTAGATGCTGTAAACTTTACGCTTTTATCAAAAACGCACCTTGTGAATGGCATTTAAAATCGAGTTACCCGCTTTCAGCCCCTCAAAAACCTGCAGCTGCTGCGTCTCCCACTCCACAGAATCTAACATACCTAACACTTGTATCAGATGCTCGTCGGCCTGGTGCATCTGTTGTTCCTTAAATTTCTTCAGCTTTAGCGCAAGTTTGGCACGATCCTATATACGTAAAGCATCATAGAAGAAATCAACATAATATTCATGGTTATATTACGGCCAGCACTATACCCTCTTGCCGGCCTGTAGCAGCCTCTTAGCACTATCATGCAGCTGATTAGCTTCGATGTCCAACCGCGCTTGATATTTTTTAAGCCGGTCACGGGCGTTCTTGAGGTCAAGAATTGCCTTATCTTTGGACGTGACCTGCGCGCGCACACCATTCGCGTTATCGCCGCTATCAGCACTAGCGGAAGTGGACAGGTGCTGCTTCTTCGAGCTAATGCTGCCCATTTTCAATTTAGAGAGTCATAGTTGGGGAGATAATCATATTGATGAAGTATGATTGGACAAAAAAGCGCCAAGCAATTACATGCATGAGTTCTTCAGTTTCGACCCTAATGCTTGAGCTACCTTAGACTGGGTTGGATGGCCCAGCACCTTAGTAATGAACTTGCCTGTTTCTATCACTTTATAAAGGTCGACGCCTGTCTGGATTCCGAGACCATGGAGCATGTAAAGTACATCCTCAGTTGCAACATTTCCGGAGGCTCCACTCGCGTACGGACATCCACCGAGTCCAGCCACAGAGCTGTCAACGACAGCGATGCCCTCCTAGAAACAATATGGGCGTTGCATAACCTTGATTGCAAGCTAGTAGAGAGGTTAATGAATATAGTACTGTACCTGCAGCGCGATTAAAAGGTTAGAAAGTGCTTGCCCATACGTGTTATGAAAGTGGACGGCGAGCCGCTCAACCGGTACAACCTTTTTTGCCGCTTGTAGCATCGTCTGTGTAGATGCTGGTCATAATGAATGCAACCACGATCAGATTTGAGAGGTAGGAGTCGAAGTGCTCATGAGTACATTACCAGGGTTGCCAACACCAATAGTATCGCCCAATGACACTTCGTAGCAGCCCAATTCAAACATCTTTGAAGCAACCGTCGCAACGGTAGACGCATCGACAGATCCTTGGTAAGGACATCCCAGCACGCACGACACGTATCTGTACAAGCCAGAATTCAATTGTTCGAAGTACAAATTGCTCATCCTAACACATCGTCTTACCCACGCACACGGACTCCAACACGGTCTGCCTTTTCGCACACAGGGCGAAAACGCTCTAAACTTTCTTCGATAGAGCAATTGATATTTTTCTGGCTAAACGCCTCAGACGCTGCGCCAAAGATCGCCACTTCCTTCGCTCCAGCCGCAACAGCATTGTCAAAGCCCTGCCCAACATTATGCACAGTCAACTAAGTGCAAAGGAGTAGTTAGGAGAAAAAAAACTTTTTACCTGTATATTTGGCGTAAGGACCGGGTATGAAACGCCACTCTTGCGCACAATACCCTTTAAGACGTCCGCATTATCAGCCATCTGACTTAGACAATTTGACTTAGATACCTATACTTTCCTCTAACCAAATCAATACTTCGACCTGCGGAATCCACCTAGAGGACACGAAAGACGTTGCCTCTATAGACGACAAGCCCGTTTCAGACAGCAAATTGATGAATTTGATCTTGTCCTTAGTCGACACAAGAAATTTCTCGTTCTGAAGTCCATCGCGCGGTCCAACCTCCACAATCTTCACGAAGCTCGGGTACCTCGATGAGCTCGCTGTAGTAGGCGTAGCCGATCCCATTGGTCTCATAATGCTCGTCTTGTCCACTGCTGCAATTAAGCTGCGTCTATTGCCACTGCGCAGCACCTGCATGTCTAAGTACGTCAGTACTTAACTAAAATTGAGTAATTGGGTCAATTTCAATAGAGTTTTGAATGTATTCTATTTTTTCTACATGTATACAGTGCCCAAAACGGAGGTGTATACAGTAGCACTTTTGGGTTTGAGTGTTCACCAGTCATTATTGGACCAAAGCCATTGTTCTCAAAACCATCGCACGGTTGGCTCTGAATTGGCACTATTGATTCGACATGACCAGCGCGCTCGCGAATCAGCTCCAGCGACTTCGCGAAACCGGTGCTGGCAGCAAGCGCCGTACTCCCACCTTCCTATACGATGAGCGCGAAGCAGCGCGGCTGGACGACGAGACGGTGTACAATCTAGCGTGGAACGGCTTGCTCGAGCTGAAGCAGTTGGATGTGCGCTTCGAGGCACTGGATGCGGACCCGCACGTGGCGAAACTTTTCTGTCGTCAGCGCATTCATTTTCATCGTGCACAGATTGCCAAACAGGATGAAAAAGAGCTCAATGATGCGCTCGACAAGGTGCTCGACGCTCTGAGTGCCTACTTTCTCCTTCATGCCACACACAAGGTCCTCGAGTTCCTTGTGCGACGGTACGAAGTGCACCGGTACAACGTTGATGCGGTGATGGCCATGATCGTAGCCTATCATGAGTCTTCGTGGTTTGTCCGCATGGTGCGGATTTTACACATTCACAATACACGCTGGGAGTTCATGTTAGGGGTCAAGACTCAGGGTACACCATTGCTCCGTGCAGCACTTGTACAGCGTGCCATTGACGAGTCTTCCATTATCGAGTTTATATTTAATGCTGCGAGCCGCCTTGAAGCAAGTGATCCAAAGCTAACGTCTCTGTACACGCTCATAGTGCTGCAGATTCTCGAACAAAGTAAAGTGAGCGAGTCTATGCTTCGCTGGTTGATTCCACAACTGCTCACAGCGCTTAAGAGCACTCGATTTCCCGAATTACAGTCGTCGGCTTATATGATTGTGACTAAATTGGCGTCAAAAGCTACATTAACTAGCAAAGTAGTGGATGCGCTCGTGAAAAGTCTCGTGAAACACGCACCGTCGGGTGTGCAGCTCAATGCATTGTTGTGTGCCATTTTCTTGGCACAGACGCAGCCGTCGTTCCAGTTGTCTGTCAGCGCGGGCAAATATTTGATCCATATGGAAAATGCCGTGGATTTTATACAAGATGCGACGTCGAAGTACGAGTCGGCCAGGTTTGTACGGTTGTTGGCCGTCTTTTTGATACGTCAGATGGAGTCTACGAATGATAGCTACTTTTGTTTGCTCAAAGCGTTGATTGAGAACGTTTCAGCTGTGGATGAACACATTGATGAGCTGGTGGAGGTAATGATACGACACGCTCGAGAAGAAAGCTTTGCTGTGGAACAGCCGCGCGTACAGGCGATTTCGCAGATTCTCGTTGCTTTTGGTACAAAGAATGCGTTTAAAGTAGACGCGGTTGTTAGCAAAATGCTGTCGAAGCAATCGAAGCAGTCAAAAACTGACAAGCGATTAAACAATTTCCTTACGAAAACATTTGAGCACGTTGCGAACTCGGCACATTTTGTGCCTCTGAACACAAATGCAAACACGTCGTTAGCTCTCGCATTGGATCACCCGACGGAACACATTCGATATCAGGCTTTGGTGTCGCTAGCAAAGATGAATGACTCTGATGCAGGGTCTACTACTGGCAGTGATCAGGTGCTTACAAGTGGAAATATACTGGTTCGTCGGCTTTTGGATGATAGCAAGCGCATTGCGAGCTTTATGGTGTCCAGCTCACTTGGCGATCTGATGGTTAGCTTGTGCTCGAAGAAAAAAATGCTGGTCTCTATTGTGCAGGCAATACGTAAATGGATGTCTCGCGAAGACGCGTTCATGGTGGAAGCAGTTGCTGATTTTGCGCTGAAGAATTTTCGTAGGGATGCAATGTCATTAGGAATCGACGAGAATTTGCTGACTTTGTTCGTTTCTCTCGTAAACGAGAAGAAGAATGTCGTTTCGGTGAAGATGGTATGGTCTTGGATCTCAGCGTTAAATCATCCTTTTGGTACATGTGGGTCCAAGGTGGTTGTGGACACAATTGCTGAAGTGGCTGAGAAGTTTGGTGTTGCATTAGCAGCTGATGTGCCAGGTCTACTACCTTTCTGTCTGCGGTGGTCTCAGAAGTCGGAGTTTAACCATGTTCCTCTCACGAGCATTCTGATTGAAGTTCTCGCAGCTGCTCGTGATGTTCTGTCGACGAAGAAGCTCAAAACGAAGAAGGTGAAGGAACAACAAGTCTTATTGGATCAATCTTTTCGGCATCTTTTAAAGAAAGAATTTGTATCTTTGGGTGAGGCGTCTGACGATCAAGCTGGGTACGCTGTTTCCATCGCTTCGAAGCTGGCGGAAATCGCATACGACACGTTCAGTGTCTCTCGTGACGAGTTTGAGGAATGCGTCACAGCATTCTTACAGTGTCCAACCCCCGTATTTGTTCGCATCCAGAACTGTTTAATAGAGCTGTTTCAAAAAAAAGACTTGGAAGCACAATTATTGCCGACAATGGCTCGCCTTGTCACAAAACCCTCGCCAGCTTCTGACGTGTTGAGTGTTCTGGCTAAGACACGCTCTTTGGACGTCATTTCTGCAGTGCTTGAAGGTTTTACGTATACTGAAGCTGACGACGAACTTCGACCGCTTGTTCACATTGTCCCAGTTGTAATGGTCGCACTGGCAGATCCTAACAAGATTGTCCGTCAATCCGCTGTGGCCTGTCTGGACCGATGGGTTGTATCGTCTGGTACTGCTATTGAAGCGTCCAAGTCTGCTGACCTAAAAACTCATCTCAAGGTGTCAACGTTTTTCTTAAAGGCCGAGCAGGATATTTTGATGGATGCCAACTCAGTAATGGCACTTTGTGGCACATACAGTGTCCAAAAAGATTGCTCGTCTTTTTACCAGCTTTTGATGGACTTTGTGTCATCTGCGAGTGCTGACGAGATGAGCATCGCGGTGAAGCTTCTTGAGCTACTGGCACCTGTCAAGAAAAATTCGTTTTGGCTGCAATCAGTAGACTTTTTCCATCAGTCTCTTGCTCGATGCTTAGGATCAGTGGATGATCCTGTTACAGAGACGTTGCTGATGGGCTTTCTTGCACATTATTTGGACGTGAATGTTGCCGTGACTATGACGAAACAAGGAAAGCGCATTGTTTCGAAACAGATTTTGGACGCGATAGTTGCTGTATTACGCACGGATAAAGAAGCTGTCTTGCAGTTGCAAAAATTACAGCTCTTCATTGCAGAAAACATGACATCAGAGCTCTATAGCGCGCTTGATGACGTATCTCGCTACTATTTTGTCGACAAGGTTCTTCGTTTGCTGATTGTCGCGGATGGACCTCTGGCTTCGAAATTGAATTCGTGTTTCAATAGGTTACCCATCAGTTACAGCATTTTTGTGCAATTGCTGAGTGAGCACTTTTCTTCACCGAAAAAAGACTGTTCTGATATCAATGGCATTCTCGAAGTTTTGGCTCTCAAAGTGGATACTGCATCAAGTTATGAGCAAGCTGATGCGGATTCCAACAAACTTCTTACGTCTTTGTGCGACGTGCTCGCTGTGCTTTGTGATTCCAAACAGGAACGGAGTCCATCAGAGTACACTTTGCAGGTCCTTTTGGGCTGTCTGCGTCGTGTCTGCGAGGTCAGTGTCGCATCCACTCTACCAGTCACTAAATGTCCAAGGAAAGGCACGAAGCATGCCGTGGCAGTGAAGCCTGAAAACTTGGTAAAGCATACGCTGACGTGCTTGAGCCTTACATCCTCTCCGCAAACGCGTAATGAAGCCCTGCTTTTCATTAGTTCGCTCGTAAATTTGCATCCAACAAATGTGCTAACATCGCTAGACAAGATTCTGAGCTTTGTCAGTGCTGACTCAATTCGTCAAGAAGACGAGTATTCGTTTTACGTGCTTGAAACCATCATCAAGGCGGTGGTTCCACACATTGTCGTGGCAAAAAGCCACGATTCCACGGCGCCACTCACCTCTCAGCAGTTTATTGCTTTGTTTGTGAATGCCTTTCATCGGATCCCCAAGAGCAAGCGTGAGGCATTGTCTAAAGTTGTGGTGGAAGCTCTTGGAAGTAATCTTTTGCCGTACTACGTGGTGGCGCTGCTGCAATATGCTGCTTTGGATGAGAGCCCAGATGGCCAGCGCGAGCAAATTCAATTTGCTCACAGCTTGTGCTTTGGCTTTGCTTGTGCTGCCCAAATATCGTCGCTGGTGATGACTATCCGTATGGCGCGCGATTTGCTTCCTCACGTGGCGGAAGAGGCTGAGACAGATACAGACGAGATTGATGAGGATGAAGACGACGTGGAGTACGAACGCTTTGTGTTTGATGAGCGGCTGGTCAAGTCGACTCTACATTGTCGTCAATTCAACTCGATTCTTGTGAAATTTGTGGCAGCTCATTTACGCGCTCGTGAGTTGCATTACAAAATTATCAGCTATGAGAATGAACGTGATCAGACCAACGATGACGAGGAGACAAATGCATTGCAGCACAATTACTTAATGCTGGCTCAGCTCGACTTGCTGTATTTCCGTCGTGTTGCTCGAGAGCAGTCTCTCCATGACGACGAGAGCGGGTTCTGGACGTCGTTGGCTTCGGATTCCATAGAGATTCTCGGGGCTCTGCAGCAACTTTTGTCGACGCCTGGCTTCGTCGCCCTCATCAGTGAACTGCTGCACCACGACAATAGTCTTGTACGAAAGAAGGCAATGCAGCTTTTCAATGAACGTCTACAAGATGATCGCAATTCACTTTCGTCGGGCGAAGTGCTGTTGTTCATCGACATGTTGGATGAGTTTGATACGATTTTACAAAACCCTGAGGTCTCTGAAAATAGTGTAAACATCCAGACGGCACTTCTCAGCGTCGATATTCTAGCCCGCAATTTTGCTACCAGTCATGTCAAGCGTTTTCAATCAATCATTCCGACCATTGTGACGTACGTCGATCAAAACGTCACCAACGCTCCTTCCACGACATTACACTTGTTTGGCTGTGCATTCGTGTGTCTGTCTTCGATCTGTCGTGCACTGGGACCGGTCGTGTTTCCGTTTCTACCAAAATTCTTTCCAAGATTAATTGGTGGCATTGCGTACTGCTCCTCCTCTCACAGTAGTGGTGGGACCAAGTCGGTGCTGCAATGTCTATTGGCTGCCCTAGAGGTGTTTACCGACAAGATTCCTCAATTCTTGGGACCGTATTTGCCCGCGGTTGTACGTGCACTCTTGACCCCGTCGTTGCTTTCTACTACGCCAACAAATGCAGAGGTGTTGATGTCTGTCGATTGTTGCTTTGTAAATTTGTGCAACCACGTCGAGTTGCGGCAGCTTCTTCCCACATTGTTTGGCGCGTATCAGCACGTGCTGACGCTTTCGAGTGACACGAGTGTGACTCGTCTCTTTGCAGTTGTTGGCATTGTCGTGAACAAGTTAGACTCGGCTGCTATTCGAAAGCACTTGTCGTCGTTTGCGCGCTTTTTTGTGACAGCTTTGGATGCTCGACGCGTCCACGCGTCCAAGCTAAAGGACCTTGACAAGGTTGAGAATGAGGTGCTGGAATGTCTGGTACAATTCGTCTTGAAACTAAGTGAAAAGCAGCTCAAACCGCTGTTTCTCAAGCTTGCTGAATGGGCACAAGCACGCGTTGGGTCGTTGGAAAACGGAAACGATCGATCGCGCTGGATTTCGTTTTTCAAGCTAGTTGTGACGCTGTCAGCGCAATTGCGTGGCATTTTTGTGCCATACTACGCACACATGTTGGACTTTATCACGCTAGCGCTTCGTGAGAGTCGAAAGGCTTTGCTGCAAAAACCGTCACGGTCAATTGATAACAGTGACAGCGACGAAGATGATCTTTTTGCAACCAAGGACGAACCATTGGCTAAGAAGCCAAAGTGGGGAGCGTCTGAGGCGAAAAGTGAGCGCGACCACAACGCGTTGCTGCTTAGTACGGTGGTGCGTGCGCTGGACGGTTGTTTCAAGCACGACAATGATGGCTTTATTGAAAAGGAACAGTTTGACGTGGTGTTGACCCCGTTGGTAGACGTGCTGGATCTCGTGCAGTATGACGCAACGATGCGCGGATTGGTCTTGGACATGGTCGCGCCTTGTCTCGCTCATTTGGCGTGGGCTGCCAAGAGCGACTTGCTGTGGAAACCACTCCACTATGCAGTGCTCATGAAATCGCGGCAGGAGAGCGCTTTAGTGCGGCTCGCGGCGCTCGTGACGGTGGAAAAGTGCTACCAAGTGATTGGCGACGAGTTTCTCGCCATGCTACCAGAGAGTCTTCCATTTTTGGCTGAGCTCATGGAAGACGCGCACGAAGAGGTGGAGTCGACGTGCCATCGCGTGATCAAGCAGATTGAAGACATTTCGGGCGAGTCGTTGGATCAGTACCTTACGACCTAGATTGTGTGACCCATGTCTTATAATGTAGTTATTTTAGTTAAAACTTGCTTCGTGCTTGCAAAAAACATTTCTTAGCCAAAAACTCGCAAAGAGAATAGCATCAAGAGCTGCTTTCTTTATCCAGCCCTATTGCGGGTGGTAACTTAGTCCGATGGTGATTGGTCGCCTCTCGTCTCGGCTAGCATCAGGATGATGAGCCAGTTGGACTGACTGTTCATACTCGTATGGCGTCCGAGACTGCCACGTCCCCGTGTAAGCGTTTGCCCCGCCTCGACCTCGATGATCCTCTTGTACCCATCCATGGCGCCTTGTCGCTGCGTGCCAATGCGACGACAGCCTCACCGGACACTAGTACGTCAAGCGCCAAAGGCACGACAAAGGCGCCCTCTCCTCCCATCGAAATTGCCAAACCTCGGCCAAAAGGTGACAATTGTGACCATGCAAAATTCTCTCAATGGCGACGATTTTGCAATTGGGTGCAACACTTGCGCGATACGTTTGGCACGGCGTTTTTGGTACTGAGTACCGTCGTGTATGTCGTGCAGGGTTTTGCGAGCTTCACGGCGCTTGCAACGAATTATTACTTTAAAGACAATTTGGGGTTACAGCCAACTGAGGCGCAATTGCTGCACATGATCATCAAAGTCCCGTGGCGCGTCAAACCCATCTACGGCATTCTCTCGGATAGTTTGCCATTGTTTGGCTACCATCGCAAGTCGTACATTCTCCTCTGCAGTCTCTTGCAAACGACAGCAACGCTCATCATGGCCGTGCCGGATCTTGTCACGACGCCAGCAATGGCCGTGCTCATGCTCATGTTACAAAATCTTGCAGTCGCAGTGATTGACGTCGTCATTGACGCCAAAGTTGTCGAGATTTCAAGACTTGATCCCGAAAATGGGGCCAATGATCTACAATCATTGTCCTGGATAGCCACGTCTTGGGGCGGTATGCTTGGTGCGAGTCTCTCCGGTCTCGCAACCGCGACTTTAGGTGTGCGTGGTGTCTTTTGTGTCGCAGCGTTGGGTCCCCTGACCACGTTACTCTTTTCGATCTATATGGAAGAGTCCAAGAGTACGTTAAGTAAGCGCGACTTTGTGGCCTCGGCCACCAAGCAGCTTCGACAGCTCAAGACTGCCATTTCCACTCGGGTCGTTTGGATGTGTGCCTTGTGGGTCTTTCTCTCCCATGCGATCACACCAGCGTATACGCAGGTGTTGTTTTTCTTTTCTACAGATGTCCTGCATTTTACACCCGAGTTTATGGGAACTGTCTCGGCGATCGGTTTTGTCTTTTTAATGGCCGGGACAGTGCTGTACAATACTTATTTTACCAACGTGTCGTTCCGTAGGATCTTTTTCATGGCACAGTTGTGTCTAGCGCTCGTGTCGCTCGTTGACATTGTACTGGTCACACGGGCCAATTTAAAGATTGGGATCCCAGACAAGGCATTTGTACTGGGTGATCACGTCGTGGCAGATGTGATTGGCCGCCTCAAAACAATGCCGATTATGGTACTGTGTGCTAAATTGTGCCCCAAAGGGATTGAAGGGACGCTTTTCGCCTTGCTCATGTCCATTTCGAATCTCTCGTACAGCGTCAGCGAGTTCTGGGGCGCGTTTGTCTGTGATTGGATGGGCATCACCAAGGACGAATATGAAAGGTTGTGGCTGGCGATAACAATGCGAAGTGTTTTAAAAGTAGTGCCAATCTTTTTTCTCTTTTTGATTCCATCGACCGATCCGGAAGAACTGATTGACAAGTTGGACTTGGGCTCACCGGCTCGCGCCAAGCAAGACGACGACAGTGAATACACTGGCACGATTCGGAAAAACCAGCAAGTGGATACTCGCTCACCTTCTGAACTTGTGGTGTTGACGGGCAATCCTGCCGTCGTGTGAGGAATTTGTGCAGCAGCAAGTGTAAAGTAAACGGCGCACATACAATAAAGGTTTTAGATTGATTTCACAGTAGTTGAGTTTTTGAAAAGTATGCTCATAGAAATCTAGTACATTTCAATGATTATATAGCTAAGAGGCTTCTAATAGTTTGGCATTTTTTCCGACAAGAACTTGTGTTACTGATACTCAATGACTGCAATATGTTTCGAAAAGCTACTGGTTCATAAATCAACATGGACGTTATAGCCGCAAAATCGAAAAGACAGTAAGGCAGCCTCTCGTCTATAAAATGCCAAGACAAGCTCGTTGGTACTTGTCATACCAACGTGTCCGCCAATTGTTAATGGATTGGTCGATCAGTTGGTTTACAAAGACTTGGCACGCGCCCGTACGAGCGCCTGGCTTGAGCCGCGCACGTAGGCCCTCAATCACCGTTTTCTTACCACCAGCAAAACATGGCAAGTCGGCATTTCCCACAAGCATCATCTCGACAAGTAACACAATCTGATCCATGTTGTGACGCAGCGCGAGATACGCACGAATGCAAAGCGAGCGAAAGTATCGAAATGACGAGCTATGGGGACCACCCATCAATTCGACAAACTCATCCGTGAGCTTGAAGGGAGCGCGCTCAAAGTTCCAATTGCTACCAGGGCTATTGGTAAGCAAAAAGCCAAAGTCAATGTGGATCACGTGCCCGTCCGTGTCTACTAAAATATTGCCGTTGTGGCGATCTTTGATCTGAAACACGTAGCAGACGATCGAATAGGCAGCAAGACTTTCCACAAAATTTCGCTGAGCTCGAGCAAAGTTAGACGACTCAATGTCACCATGTAGTCGGGTATAGAAGTCTAAAAGAGAAGTGTAAGCTGGATCGTTGCGCTTGAGTGAATCAAGAGACGCCGTGTCAGGGACCGCTTCAATCAAACCGGTCTTTGCAGACGTAGCAATCACGTTGTAGGGCCTAATGAATAAAAACACAATTAGACTTTTAGCAGCATTGTCGTAGCAAACGCACCTCAAAGCAAGAGGGAGTGAATACTCGCGAAAGATTCGGTCACACTGGGCAATCAACTGCGCTGCAAACTGCTCCTGACGCAAATCGTCGTTGCTTTTAACAATGACAGGAAGAAGGCGCCATCCAGGATGCTCTCCAAATGGTGACTCACGGCGAATTCGCGCTTCCTTCTCACTCCAGTGCTCACGAAAAACAATCATAGGCTCCTCATCTCCACACACGTCATGCATCTCTTCATCCACCTCGTCTTCCACAAATTTTAAGTCTGTGAATTCAAAGTTCGGATCGTTGTTTGTCAGACTATCGTCCAAGTCAAACTTTTCTTTCCACGCTAATGGATCCGCAAAGTCGAGACTCACACTAAGGTCGCGTTGCCTCTGTTGCATATCTTGAGCAGCTAATTCAGTCTCAACTGTAGAAGCACGGGCTTCACAAGTCTCAGTCTCTTGAGCGCAAGCACTTAGACGAGATAAAGTGGCGCTTTCAGATGCATTCGTGGCATTACCTATCTCAGCGTCAACCGACACTGGAGCCGGTTTTCGGAAAAACAGCGACACAAATGAAGTAGCGGGATGTCTGACAGGAGAAGGCTCAGGTTCGATCGTGGGATTTTCTTCGTCGGAGAATAAACATCCATTCGAATCTGTATCCTCTGCGTCTCCTTCTTCTGCCTCGAGAACGACGGAGACCCGGGCTTCACTGGCCTTTTGCGGAGTTCCAGATGTCGGAACGTCCTTGTCCATAAAGTCAAGTGCCTTATGGTTTCCTTGTTTCATCTTGCTCGCATTATCTGCAACGACTTCTGTACTTGCCTTAAGCGGGATCAATGATGCAATCGAGTTCTCTGCGACCTGGACAGACATTTCTGCTTTTTCTTGCAGCATTTTTGCAAATAAAGCGGCAAGCATCGTTCCATTTTGCTTTGGTTGCTCATCGCCCGAAACAGAATTTTCGTCTGGTTGAGAAGAAGGTGAAAACAAATCCGTGGGCTTTTTAGAAAAAATCGAAAAAGAATGTCCAGCCTTAGCTGGTGAAGCGAACATACCACCAGTCTCTGGCTTCGCAGACTCGACCTTGGCGGGTTCAATTTTAGTTGATGCAGCTTTAGCGTGGCATTCGCTTTGGCCCTTTGGCTGTGCCTTTTGCAATGACAAATTCGCGATTGTTCCTCTTACAGCGCCCTCAGCAACTGGCGGCAAGTCCAAACAGGTCGATTTAGGCGAGTCCGAACAGGTCGATGTAAGTGACTCCGATGCAACATTCTTGTCAGTGTCATTTTTACTGAGCCCACTTTCGTTTTGACATGTGACCTGTGATTGCTGCATGCGGTGTGCTTGAAAGTTATCAAACGAATTCTCCGCTTCTTGCTCCGCCATCTTGGAAGACCACGACGAGTAAAAATTGTCAAAATTGTCTCGAGATTGAGCCAAAGCGCTCGAAGAGAACTTTTTACTGCTGCGTCGATGAGATTGTGGCAAGTTCCATTGGCCTAATCGTTCTTGTCGATCTTGATCATCGAGGAGACACTCTTCATTGGCTCGCGCATTCTTCAAACCTCTTCGACCACCATCTCTAACCTCACCTTTGTTCTCATTGTTTCCTCCTTCCACATCCAACTGTTCCACCGATATACCACTTAAATCTGCCACTTTCTTACATTGGTTCAATTCTCGCAATGACGTCGGCGATGGCTCACTTTCCGAGTACGTACTGCTAGACACTGGCGAGTCGTCTGCTGATACTTTCAGCTCCGCGTTAGTATTTTCAAATGGAAGTTGAAGAGAAAAGACACGTGGTTGGTGACTGGATCGCCGTCTCTTTCGCTGCATCTTTGCCACTCCAGTCGTCGACGCAACCGAATAGTCAAGGACTTCAACACAGAGGAAATACGGGACTCTTTCCTTCGTAGAGAAGGTAAAGCACTCGTCAATTTGAATGCGTTTGACACGATGGTACGCGTTTCCAATTGGCAAGTAAATCACATCAGAAGGAAGCATCTGAAGTTGAATGCTCGCCAATCCTTTGCGTAATTGATTGTTCCGCTGAGCCCGTGACACCGCAATCAAATCATCCGCCAAGTCTGTCAGCGCTTCGACGAACCTCGGCGTCTGCTGAAAGAGCTGCAGTTGCTGTGTATTCCCTTCGTATATTCGAGCCTCGTGTTGTAACGCATTGCGTTTGCCAAGCAAATGATACGCAAACGCTTCATCGGTCGTAAACGAGTCGGTATTTGTATCACTCGGGAACAAGAGTGCGCGTCTCTGTTGTACATTGAGCGGTGACGCGGCTGAAACTTCTTGGGCACAAAGGCCTCGATTCATGAGCAAGGCTGGCACGCCGGCCCGCATTCTGATCGCTGAGAGCACATCGGAAGTATCGGGTCCAGCCGACGCGGTGAGGTTCAAGTAATCCGAGTGATACTCTTTCGCATCGTTGCAAAAGGAGCGTAGAAACCACGTCAAACGGTGCGCAAATGGCAACGATTCCCCGCTTCGTGACATTAAGAAACACTCGAGTTGGTGCTGTTTGGGGTAATTGCCGTGGAGTAAAAAGGTGCAGAGCTGTGGAATGTAATACTCAAACTCGGCCGCCTTGGCGTCATACGTGCTGTACAGGTCTTGAATCACGTCCTGGTGAGCGTAGAGCTTCAAGAGCAAGCAAAAGACGTCGTCTTGCACATGAGGCGGCTGTCGCATCGTGTCTGCCAGTCGGGCCATCGCCAGACGCAGCTTTTCGTCCCAAAACCCACGAAACTTTTCCACCTGCTCGAGTTCTTGTCGTGTCTTGACAAACAGCACGGAATCGCGTGGGGTCGAGCCCGTGGACGACGTGCGCGTCGTGTCAATGGTGCTCGACCGTTCCTTCGTCTTCTTTTGGGGTGTCGCAACGGTGCGAAAGACCGAGTCCCGGACTTTGAGCGGCAGCTCGCCGAGCGAGAAGCGCGTGTCGGGCTCGGACGTGCTCGACATGCGCCAGTCGCAGTCCTCGGCGCCCCAGTCTTCACGCCCACTCTCGTCGCTACTCTCGTCGTGCAAGTGCAAGTCGAGCGGGTCGTTGGCCGTGGCGACGGGCGTCCCCGTTTCCGTCATTTTCACCACCCCCATGCAATGGGTTGACGAGGTAAAGAATATTGGGCACTGGGGCGGGGAGGGGGTAGAGATTACACATTGGTCCGGAAGTTTTAGCGCAGGTACACACACACCACAACGGATGAGGCGCTTAGAGAGGTCTTTGCCGGCTATGTACACCGTACTGCGCCTTTCACCAATAGTCAGTTTCGCTCTACTTTTGCGCAAAGCGCTTGAAGTGACCTAAAAAAATCAAAAGAAAGTGTGACTTTGACGCTTTTTTTGGTAGAGAGGCGGTAGCGAGGTGCTGCGTGAACTCTATGCTTTTTTTTTTCTTTCTCCGCCTCGTGCAAACCCAGCTGCAGTGCTGCATGAGTGACTTGAACCGGAAAGACTGGGTTTGCATGCATAGACGCACGTAACGACTGACTGCAAAGGTGTTAATTCAGTAGGTCGGCCCAGCCAGTACTTCGAGTCAGCGCTGTCGTCGCAATGCGAGCCTCACCTACCTAACCTTATACCTAGTGGGCCCGATAGTCGAGCTATGCCAATCGCAGAAGAGTGCATTGCGAGCATGTCCATTGTGCAGTAATGAAAGAGCAAACAAGTCCATGCTTGGGCTTGGGAGCGCGCGGGTTAACGGGCGCCGATAGCGCGTTACAGTACTAGGCGAGAGAAGCATGTCGCAGAACTTTCAGTTGGCGGTTTAGATACGGTATATGTGGGCCATCAAAGATGTATCAGCATTTTACGAAATTTTGTGCTTTGTCGACCTGCCGTTTTTTGTAACATTGCACATGGCCACAAAAAATGAGATAGCATGCCTAATATTGCTAAAAAGCTTTTCGCTACATGAACCGCTGAAGTGCGAGATAGGTTTGTAAAAATAGAACGTTGTGATTTGAAAGGTCGAGCCTTCTTTTTCTTGCCCCAGTCTCTACAAACGGCAGTCTGCTACTCAAGTAACGGCCATGTTTAATTATTTTTCAGGAACATTAATCGATTGTAAAATTCGTACGATTGTGTAGCCCTTACATCACGGAAAACATATCCTATACAATTATTTTAAGCACATAAATTTCACATTAGCATTAAGAGGCCATGTTTCTTAATAGTGGGATACGCAGTTGCTTGTGGATGTCTCAATACTCATGCATACCGGGTCAATTTATTCAATTCTTCAATGACGCTGAGTAATAAATTATGAGTTCACTCATTACCCAGGCTCAGCGGGAAATTCCCTTCGGAAAACAAATCTTGAGTTGATTCTGATCGGTATGCTTCGTGAGCATTGTGATTCGTTCTTCCTTTTTTCTCAGCGGCAGAAAATACGCGCATTTAGTATTCGGAAGCGACGATATTCACGAGCCTCTTCAACGCCTTGACGTTTACCGTATAGCCCTCGCTTGCTCACGCCTGCCGCCTTAGTTTGTAGATATAATGGTGAACCATTTAATTTTTTGCTTAGCTTAACCACAACCAATTTATGTTTTTTAGACAATTCGTAGCAATTCATATATTCTCAATATTTTTCTTCAAGTCTATCACCTAGACTGTCCGCTAGACAGAGCACGAGATTTTTGTTTAGATGCTTAAAAATAGACGTTGACCAAGCTAAGAACAGTAAACGAAGCCTGTGCTTCTGTTGAGCTGGTGCGGGATCTGCCGACTTGAAGTGCGGGGGACGGGATTCAACACCGGATGGAGTCGGGCTGAAGGGAAAGCTCGCAAGCAAATTTTTTTAATGGAGAATTGTCAGGCCAAGCGTTTGGCCCACGATGGTCGTCGAATAACGGAGCTCAAAAAAGCTTCAAATTGTTGATTGCTGATATTTTTATGACGCGCAGACAAGAGACACCAAGGTAAAGCTCTAAACAGGATAGCCAGTCGACCTTATGAATCGGACAAGACGTCAAAGATTGATAACTGGGAGATCGAAAGCATAATGGCTACAAGAGGAAAGGATTGAAAAGAAAACGAACGGTGAGATATCTGGCTATTCTAGTATATCAACCGGTACAATCAGTTCAGCACGTGACATAGAACTAATGTGGTTTACCCCGTCCTATTCTCGAACAAAATGGTTCAGTTCATAAACTTGGACAAGTCAATTGTCTAATGGCTTTGTTTATAAAAAAAGCACGGTCGGCTGCGCGAAACATGATCGGCTTCGCATTTTTTTAAAATAATCATGATTCACGTAGGCAGTTGATTTTGTCCGCGGTCTTCTTTTGTATCAAATCGCTTGCACTGATGGGTGACCAGCGATTTTTTAAATAAAGATGTCCTCCATGGAAACTCGATGCGCCGCGCATATAAGCATAAGGATTAGCGCTTGATGGTATAGACACTGTAAATTGCGGTGCAAAGTGAACTTCATGAGGAAGCCAAGTATAGCACGAGATAACCTCATCAACTATCGCTTTGCCGACGTAAAGATTGCTCGGATCAGCTCTATCAGTCCGATAAGCAGCGTACCATGCTCGGATTGCACTCAAAAGTTTGGCACTAGACACCGCATGCGCTTGTTTGTAAAGCTCCAAATTGCAGTCACACCAGGAGAGGCTTAAAATAGACTTGTCATTTCACAGAGATCGTAAGTTGAGCAATAACAGAAAGCCAAACCAATACTAGCATTAAATAAAATCTCTTTGTGTCACTTAGGTAGTGTACAGTGAACCTGATATCACGCCAGACAAGAGATAAACTCGCTGGAGTATGTGATCACCTTTGACCAACTTTACCTACTTAACAAAACGGTACAGATTCAAACCGTAACAAACATGACAGTCTTTGACCCAGTTTGCTCACACGATAGCCATATCCATACGCATCTGATGTTTCGTCTTCACACAAGGCAAATATCTCATCCTGCGCTACGTCAACACGATTTTAAGCGACCCAAGCACCATTGCCAACCATTCGAGCAAATTGACACCGCTTGTAGGTATATCGAGTAAGAGCCGCAGCAAACCCATACTATCATCAGAGTAAGCTTTTTCAAAAGCCAGTGCATTACGTTTAGCTCTAGAGACTAAGTCTTTTAGATTTCTTTTACGACAAAAAAACACTCTTTGGCTAAACGAAAGTTGTGCGTATCCGGGACATAAATAAGCAATGTCACAATTACTAAATTCTACTTTAGAAGGTTAATTTTACATATGCCTTTATAGCAAGCGTATGGTATTGTCGCGATCGCCACTGCCTACTTATTGTCTGGCAAAAGGTAAATATTGTGCAGAAGTCGTATACCAAGTATGAGTTTCGATGTGGACCTATGTGTTGATTAGAAAGTAGAAACCGAAGTGAATATATTTATCTAGACCAACGAACGGCTACCATATGTTATAACTAACTGTGACGTACTTGTAAATACTGTGACGCCATCCGCCTGTTACACATGCATTCAGCGGTGTAATTTTAACACTCCCACTCACCGCTAATGCTGTGTGTCCTATGTTGCTGACTGGTCTTGATTCCGGAGGCTTCGCGCAATTACATCAGCATCTTGGAACTGCCTTCGTCAGCATATCTGCAAGCTGACTCTTCGTGTCGATAAATTCGATCTTCGACAGTCCTTCTTGCACGTTCTCACGAATAAAGTGGTGCTTGATGTCCACATGCTTCGTCCTAGCATGGTATACGGCGTTATTGGCCAACGCAATAGCACCTTGGTTGTCTTCCCAAACCTGTGTTCCTTCAACTTGCTCGTGACCCATGTCCTTTAGCATTGCCTGTGTTCAACGAACTTCTTGTGTGCATAAACTGAGAGCCATATACTCAGCTTCCGCTATGCTCAGCGCAACTGTCCGCTGGTACTTCAAGTTGAATACCACTGGTGCGCTCGCAATCATGACCATACTTCCCGAGACCGAGCGTCTGTCATCCGTGTTGCTGTCCCAATCTGCATCCGAGTATGCTTTGACCGCAACGCTTTCACTTCCTCGGTAGACGATTCCAGCTTGACGCGTGGCCTTCAGATACCGTACTACTCGAATTGCTGCGCTTCAATGTTGTAGTCCCGAGTTCTCCAGAAAATGTGATAGCTGTGTCACCACGTAAGCAATATCCGGCCGAGTACATGTCGTTATGTACAGCAAGCATCAAATCAAAGAACGATAAGGCTTTGTTCGCATTGTCGACCGTCCCTCTTCCGTTGTTGGTGACTGCTTTGACGACAACTTCAATCCTGATACGCACGGGTTATCAATGCTCTTGGCACCTTGTTGACCGAATCGCTTGACCACGTCGTCGATGTAGCGAGCCTGTTTGATCATCAATGTTCCAGCTGACCTGTCGTGATCAATTTCCATACCCAAATAAATCCCGCCTTACCCAGCTCCTTTATCTTGAATGCATTCTTGAGTACTTCCTTTACTTGATTTAGTTCTTTGCTAGTTCTTGCTGCGATAATCATGTCATCCACATATAGTCCAACGTAAGCAAAACCTTCTTTAGTGCTCTTGACATAAACACATTGATCTGCCCCGCAACTCTTGTAGCAATTTCTGACGAAGACACGATGTATTGTCTTGCTCCAGGCACTTACTGCTTGCTTCAGTTCGTAAATAGCCTTGTTTAGTTGACATATGTATCCTTGAGCATTGTCGACACCAAGCGGAACTTCCATAAAAACGTCATCCGTCAACACGCAATTAAGAAAAGCCGCGTCGACGTTCACCTGTCCCATTTGATAGTCGCATTGAGCACATACTGCGAAAATTATTCGGATTAAATTCATGTTGGCAACCGGGGAATAAGTCTCGAAAATTCAACGCCATACTTCTGCTTGAAATATTTCGCGACCAGTCGTGCCTTGTATCGCACAATAGCGCCATTCTGATCACGCGTTTTGGCAAATACCCATCGTGATCCAATTGTGCGTCCAATCTTTTCTCGTGGCTTCAATGTCCACGTCCGATTCTCTTCGTGAAAGCGAAGCTCAGCATCCATTGCTTCACGCCATTGTATTGCATCGTCGCTTGCCATTGCTTGAGCAAACGTAGTCGGTGAGTCCGTATCATCGACAATACTCACGGCGTAGGCAAGAAAGGCTTCCACAATTAGTCTATCTTCGTCAATCCTAGCACGCTTCGGAGTCGGTGGGCCCTCACTGCGTTCAGTAGACTCTTTATCATCGGAGCCGTCTCTAAGCATTAGCACCGGCTCACGTCTATTCTTGTCCGCTCCACTTCAGACCGAAACACCAAACGATCTTCTTGTTGCACTTGGGACTGTCGATTACACTCCGTTAGCTCAAGCCTGTTTCGTACAGGGCTCTCAGAAGGCATTAGCCGCTGTACAACGGCGCTTGGCGCACAATCCACATCATCCATTTCGATATCCGCGACTGTATTTTCGACAGCTTCCATGGGATTGTCCGGAACTGGCTGTCGATTCACTTGATGCTGATCATTGACTTCATCAGCATCCTTCATTACTTGAGCAATTGGTTCCGGCTTGAGCTCTTGCGTGTCGTAAATGCCGCCTACCTCACGTCACTATAATTTTGGCATTCTCCAAGCCAAACACGCGATAGCCCTTGACATTCTCTGCATAGCCGAGAAACATACACTTGAAGCTCTTGGGCTCTAGTTTGGTCGGCTTCACATCGTCAATATGAGCGTAGCCTTGCGAATTAAATACGCGGAGATCATCCATTTCAGTCTTCATCTTGAAAGCTAGCTCGTACGACGTGATGTCAGGGTGGACCGTATTGGTGGAGCAGTTATTATATAAATCGCTGTATTAACCGTTTCCGCCCATCATTCCGTCGAAACGCTCTTGTAGTGTAACATGCTGCGAGCTTTCTCCATGATAGTCCTGTTCATCCGCTCCGCCACTCCGTTCTGCTGAGGGCTGTATGGAACGGAGCGCTGGTATACAATGCCGATCTCTTGACATATTCCAGCTACTTTCTTGTTTACGAACTCGGTTCCGTTGTCGGATCGCAAACACCTCAGTCGTGCACCCCACCGGTTTTCGTATAATGTCAGGAACTCCTCGAACTTGCCAGCGACTTCACTCTTGCTCTCGATCAGAAAAAACGCAACACAACGTGAAAAATCAAACACAAACGTGAGAACGTATTCGGCACCACCCTTCGAGATACTTCTCATTGGCCCCATGACATCTGTGTGAAGGAGCTCCAACACACGTGTCGTCTATGTCATCGAACCAGACGGAAACACCGCGACCGTCTGCTTGCCCTTCAACAGCCGGCACACAATGTTTCCACACTTTGCTTGATAACTGGGATATCATTAGTCAAGTGCTGTGTCCTGATCAGCGCACCCTTTCTGGGGTGTCCCATGCGATGATGCCAAAGCTTCCACTGGTTGTCAGCCTCGGAAACTTCAACGAGACTTGCTTCTTCTTGCTCACAGTCAAGGAAGTACGACTTTCCAACATTTGTGCCCGACGCAATTGCCTGCTTCTCTTTCCAGATGACGCATGACGAACACGAAAACTTTACACTCACACCACGCTCTGCCAGCTTGCCAACTGACAGCAACCTTCTGTCGAGTCCGGGAATGTGCAGAACTTCAACCATGCGAATGCCCATTCCATCCAAACCAGTCTGTTTCACCGTGCCGGCTCCTTTGACGAGCAAATTCTTTCCGTCTGCAATCGTAACTTCGATGCTAGCTTCTAGGCCCTTGTAATCAAACAAGTCCTTCCTGTGTGGGGTCGTGTTGCTCCACTCTCAATCAGCCATCCTGGTGACTTCCCTTCACCAACAGCAAACACCGTGTCGTCGCTGTTGAATCTTTTTCCGGCCGGGCAGTTCCGCTTCATGTGTCCAAACTGGTCACAGTTGAAGCACTTGCCCTTGAATCCGCCGTTATTGCGTGGAGGACCACCCTTTCGTCTATTGTTCCGTCCACCTCTGAATCTTCTAGCATTTCCATTTACGCGAAACGCTTTCCCCGTAGCTTCTTTCCTCTGCAGCTTCTTTGATTCTTTGAGCAGCTTCTCCTTGACTTCAATCAAAGAAATATCCCTGGCATTTTCCACAATCGACAAAATCAAGTCATACTCCTGAGAAGTACCACCAGCTGGTGTGAATCATCAATTTGCTCTCCCATAGTCTGTAGTCCCACTACTAGCTCGTCAAAAGAGTCCAGATGCTCTGCCATGCTTGTTCCACTTTCCATCTTGTGTAGTCGACGAGTCATCACCACATGGATGTGAAGAGTCGAGCGATTGTAGAAATCGCGGAGGGTTCCCCACGCCTCCATAGCGCGCGTAGCCGACCGAATCTTGGTCTGGTGCTGGATCTCAACGCCTTGAGTAATGATGCCTAGCGCCTTGGCATCATTAACCAGCCACGCCTTTGTGACATCCTTCTCTTCCTTGACGGCCATGATGTACCCCAAGAGACCCTTCCGCGCCAGGGTCATTCTCATGTCGAGCTCCCAGTGGTAATACTTACCACTACTTAGGAGGACTTTGGTGCGCTTGTTTATAGTGGGCGAGGACGTTGCTTGAGAAGGAAGGCTTGTTGCGGCTGTTAACCAGTTGAATAGAAAGTTGAAACCGAAGTGAATTTATTTATCTAGACCAATGAACGGCTACCATATGTAATAACTAACTGTGACGTACTTGCAAATACCGTGACGCCATCCGCCTGTTCAATTTACATTCAGCGGTGTAATTTTAAACCTATGTAAACTATATCTGAGTAATTCCTTCAACAAATTAGAAATCAGTTTTCTTTTGGATTATCTGTGCCCAGAGCAATGTACGCTCTCTATAGAAATTCTTGAAACCTAAAATGATGTATTTTTACCAAGTTTTTTTGGTGGGACCCATTTTTTCCAAGAGGGGTTTCCATCTGAAAAAAGTCACATCTCCTACAATTCCAGCGCTAAATTGACCAAGCGTCAAGCAACATTTAGTTTTTAAAGGTAGAAAGGAGTTCTGTGGCTTCTGATAGCACCTCTATATTGAGCGTGCTCGCCTTAGCACAACGACTTGTTGAGCTGTTGATCTTGCAAATAAGACATTTTATGTAACAGAGGACCTAGGGATCGTTTCCGTACCGCATACCAACTCTCTTATCGGAATACAAATACCCGCTTTTGTTTCTTACACTTAAAAGCACCCTTACACTGCTGCAATTACTACTTGGGTATTCACCACTTACGGAATGGTGTTACCAACAGTCTCTTCGCGGCTTAAGCAGCATCACGTTTATATGGAGGGGATACATCAGTGCCCTGTAAATCTTCCATATTTCTTTTGTGCGTGTGTCCATCTGGGTCTCCTTTCAGAGTGGACCTACGCGTTGTAGGAGTGGAGCATGATCCTTTTACGCAGAATTGTATGATTGTCCCCCCTCACCAAATCAGTGCTCGAGGTACTAACCATGTCATGCCCGAAATCAAAAGCACCAAAACTTAAGCTCGTCAAAGTGGACTAATTGTTGAAACAAGCTTTCGTGATTCCGTGTACTTACGTGTGTAAACAACACTTACCATACTCTATCCGTTCCTGGATTGTGCTAAACATTCGAAGCCAAACATTATATAATCTGTATTAATTGCTTGCCGTAGAATTTTTGCTTCACTTACTCATCATTACTTGTGACCAGCGTGTTTCTGGCTCTAAAAGGGCATTTTTTGTTAGCAGCCCTTATGCAAGATACACATTTTTATCGTCAATCTTTTCTGAAAATGGCATGGATCACGAGCTTTTGCTTACTGCAGCAATAAGTACACATAGTATTTTGATCGACAACCCTTACAATCATTAAGACTGAGCTTGAGGCAGCAGGTCCAGACTATTCATAGATACAAATGTTTTGACATAGCTACGTCGTGATGAAAGTGGACAGTTCTCTTTGTGCATTAAAGCATTCATGAAACTTGCCCTTCACTTTTTTGTAGACAAGACGAATGATTGCTAGCGAGACATTAAGTTTTTCAGAAAGGTTATTGCACTTTGATATTTTTCTATGAACCTTTTTAAACTTATATTTCAGATAAGCAAGTTCAAGATTGAACATTAATGTCTTAGCTTGACTAAAGTCAAGAGAGTTGTATGCGATGTGTACATTACAGTCTAGATTTGGATCCATCAAATCCAGCTTGGTTACTTCGCCAGAACCGGTTTCCTTCCCGATCCCTGCAAGGTAAGCCTTGCTCTAATACACAACGCTGCAATGCGTCATGACCGCTCAGCATTTGAATAAGTGACGAAGAAGCCGCGATTCAAGGGTCGGAGCCAGCACATACAGAGTGTCACCTTTTGTGTTGCAATAATATATTTAATTAAGTGTAGCAATCTGTTTCAATCATATTATGTGATTATCAATTTCTACGTCAACAGCTCTTTTTAAAATTTGCAATATTTTTATCCGAAATAAACTTAAAAGTTAGATACTTAAACGGCTGACCTGCACCAACCATTTGCCGCGGGACTTCATGGCACAAGGGAAGAGAAGTAAGCAAAATCAATTGCATAAGAGGAGCATGCTTTGTTGAGAAATAGCTCATTAAGCGAAAAGAATATTTTGATTAGTTGTTGAAGTGCACGCACTTTTGTTTGAGAATGATTGTTTGAGATGAGAAAACGATTAACACGGCACCTTAAGGTGACGAATACGTTATATAAGATACATATCAGTGTGCACTTGGTAAGTAATCCGACACCCTTAGGTTATCCAGCGCATAGCTTCATGCTGCTTAATTTTTACTGGTGAGGAATAAAAATAAGTTAAGTTCACATAGCTTATTTGTTTTATAATAAACACACTGTCGTGCTACAACAAGTTCTAAAGTGCAATTAGTTTCATGGTGGGAAATAGTTGCTTCAAAAATAGGTACATTGTTCAAAGGGAGGGGGATATATCGCTGCTTGGTTGTGCTAGTCATCTAATTAGTCTTGTACTCGGGCTCTTCTTAACACTTAGTCATGCAGAGATGTCCGACTTCGAGCGTTGAAGTGTATTCTCCGCTGCGGCTGGCTTTCTTTACCATTTTTTAAGAGATAAGACCTAATGATCAAGTACGTTTGAAATGGTAGAGTGCAACGCGGAGCCAAGATTACTATTGTCAGGTTGATCACAGCGTCTTTGTAAAAAATGACATGAAATCATGCGCTCAGATCCTAGGCGCATCAAAATACTGACTTAGGTCTGTAAGGGTCGAGAAATCTTCTTTTACACGGTTTACTGTGAGTAGTCTGCTCAGAAATTCTCTATAAAGCTTTTGTGATTCTACAGTCTCCGCTATGGCAATTTAATCAAAATCAGGCCGAAGTGACGATACAGAGCTTTAAGCGCTTTGAAGACAGCATGTGCTATTTTTTAGGGCCTGATATAAATTATAATTATCGAGAAATATTAATATTTGTTCGACAACACTTGCGTTCCGTGATGTCGAATCTGTGCACGCGCATCTTATCGTCGGCGAAATGAGGGCTTTTTAGACCTTCAAAAGTATTTTTACTGAATAGCACGTGATCACTATGTCTCTCTGATACAACACAGCTTATGGAACTATGATGAAGTGAACGAAGTACGCTCAAGAAAGACTACAATAAATGTATAAATTTGAGTAATAATCCACATCACTAATGAAGATGTATTAGTTCAAACGACGTATATATACAAATTACCAAACTGATGACTCATATAAGTTTCCCGATATTTGTCTGAAGTAGCTGGCATTCATTCATTCGCAGCTATCAATGATCTTGTGTGCACAGAAATCTCGACAAGGCTTTCAGCGTTGGCAAGACGCACAATAGTAGCAAGCAAGTTGAGCTGTTAGTCAAAGATCTCGCTATAGCAGATCTGTACACGGCACTGGACATCGAATACGCATCACTTTGATGCGAAATCTTTTGCATTTAAATCATTTTTCTAAAAGATATTCTAAAAATGTCTTATCTTCTCTAAGTAAAACTGTGCTTTCTGCAATTAAAGCACTATATTGAGCATCTTTGGCAGCTAAAATTGCGAGTAGACTTCAGGTGGGAAAATATTCAGGGACGTCGTCACATCTACACTCAAAGGATAATAAGTATTTTTGCAACCGGTGTGTAGCTTCTCAGGTCCAAAGAAAAAAATTATAGCTCACACAACTCAGGTTGTGTTATTGCAAGGCTTAGTGTATGTCCTTGCTCCTTTGATTAGTCTAGGGCTCGTTCTTTTCTAGCCTGAAGTGATGTCATACTTGCCCACGTTAAGACTAACAACTTGAAGAATGTTACCGCCAGATCTAAGTTGACCCTGATTAAGTCTAGAATGATCAATCACTCAGTTTTCCAGTGACCGACTTGTTCTCTTTGCATCCTTGCAAAGTGCCAGCAAACTAAATCTTGCTGATCACGATTACTTACTGGATCGCATGATTTCTCGACGTATCTGATCATTCCAAAACTCGTAATTGCTACTTAATCCATTGTACGCTTGCCTGTACGACCAGCAGTTTCCCTGTGCTGAGCTTTCCCCAATACTATTTTAGGCACTCAAGGATTGATCCTTAGGTGTCTTTTGAGACCGTACTCATTATGACAATGTAGCCCTTCCCCAACAGGTTCCTCCTTCTGTACTGGTTGCGAGTACTTTTCTGGTGCTGAGGGTGCAGTTTCTACCAGCAAAACAATTTGCATGGCGAATACTTCCAGCGTCGGCCTCAACGAAGGCACGTTTATGTAGCCTTGATATAGCAGCCATAGCAGCGCTGCCGCTTCGTATGGCATGTTTGGATCGCTGTGACTGCATCAAGATCAGTGGACCCGAAAGCCCCTTAGCACCACCTTTCAGGGTTCATTTATGCCGAAAAGTTGTCGAACACAATGTTGAGATAAAAGCTCTTAATTTTAAAAAAAATTAAAAGTCCATTTTTTGTAAAAGTACTCCTGTATACTAACACTTTCAAATACTGCTTTTGCTTTATTAGTCGCTTTTATTTCGTGCCTTCAGAAGACTTGGGTGCGAGGTTGGTTTCAGCTTGACTCATTTGATGAAAAGTAACGTCTAAACAAGGAAAGCTGTCGGCTAATTTCCATAAATCCACGCATTTTATAGCTCACATCTACCTTGCTTAAAAGCAAAGTGCGTGAGCGCTGATGGAGTTCAAAGCTCGCCGGAAAGAACGCTGGTCGCAATTGGTCATTTACATGCTATTAGTAAACAAAGCATTCAGCAAGAGTAATTTCACAGGCGAGCGTCCAGCTCATAATTTGACCTCTTAGAGAAAAGAGCACGACTGTAATGCGCACCTGATCGTCTGTACTCATTGCCGCTTTCATGGCAATATTGACCTCCTTGATCCAGAAAGGGAATGATTTGACTGTTTGTCTCTTCAGGTCTGGAAATTTCTAGTTTTTTTTTATCCCGAGCCATGAGCGCACGAATGGCTGTCGGCGCCGTGTAAAACTTGGTCACTTTATGGCGCTGAATCAAGTCCCAGTAGCGACCATGATCGGGGTACACGGGTGTGCTCAAACATAACCGTAGTCACTAAGATCCAGTGTGAGTGACCGTCGAGCACTTGCTCACGCAGAGAATCTGCCGAGAAACCCGCAAACACGACGCTGTGCACCGCGCCAATGCGTGTGCACACCAACATGACAAACGCCACTTCAGACATCATGGGCATGTAGATGGCTACGGTATCCCCACGTCGCACACCAGCGTGCTTCATGGTGTTGGCCATGCGGCGCGTCTCCTCAGCAGTTCCGCGTACTAGACATGGCGACCGTCCCCAATCTCATCGGCCTCCCAGATAATTGCCGTCTTGTTTGGATGTGTTAGGGCATGACGATCGATACAGTTGATACCGACATTGATCTCTCCGGTAAGGAACCAAGCCGAGTCGCCTTTGTTCACACTACCGACTATTGCGCGGTTGAACGGACGGAACCACTCGAGGTGCTAGCGGCCGAGTTCGTCCCAGAAAGTCTCGGGGTCCGTTTATACATGGCTGCAGACTCTGCACATATGAGTCGTTATCGAGAAGCCGTCGGGTATCGGGTACACCTCGGTTGAATGACAATTAGACTGGTGACTTCTCCAAATACACTATCTAAAGACTTAAATATACATGCGTACAACGAATAGATATTTTGAATTGTGGTGACGGGGGCGGTTGTACGCGGTATGTAATCCCTTTTGATTTAATATGAGCTCTGTCTTGCGGCACACTTCCGCGCGATGGAAGGGCTTCGTGCACAAAAAGCAAGACATTTGAGGATCAACCTTGGCGCCAGGCAAAGTGACGCGTCCTTTTTTATTAGCTGCGGCATGGTCACATAGACGTCTTGTAAGGGTATGAAGAAGATACAACGTAGTCTTTGCAAAAAAAGAAGGTAAAAGCATCCATGTGCTGATTATATAATAGTTAGTAATGCTTGTGCGCATGCCGAAAACGAAGATGTGGATATGGGAAGCTATGCGTGTTATTGTCTCAAAGTGAGATATATTGAGCGCAGCCAGGCTTCAACGACTTGCCTTGCCTAAGAGCGAGAGCTTATAGCACGAGCACGACTCATCCGAAGTAGGATCGAAAGTGCGACGAAGATCACACTAGTTCGCATTCGGAGTGGGGAAGAAATGAGAGTCGTGCAAAGGAAACGTTACACTCTGAGGCAGATCAGTAAAATGAAACTCTGCTTATTGTCTTTAAAACCGAAACTGACAATTCGGCTTTTGTAAACACTGAACTGGTCATTAAATCACGATTGACTGTTAATCGAGTAGCGGTAGTCAATTCACAACCAATCCCCCATAAAGTATATTGAGTAAAGTGAAACTCTCAAGGCTAACAAAACAGACAATAATGCAATAAGCTTAATACTTTTTTTGACTTGAAGTTCACTACAAAACATTTACTAGGCTGTTTGAAAGTATTATATACCGCGAAATACGTTTTCGCCTCTATGCTATTTTCGACCATGTGTAAGTAAGGCGGAGATAACTGGATGCTTTCTAAGGCGCAATCGAGTCTAAGCACATATCACGAAAGCAATCCCCAATGCATCCTGGCCTATAACGCAAGCCAAACTTGTTAGGTCAACTCATCTACTTACACAAGTACAAAAGTGGTTTTTGGCAGCCACCAATCTGGCTTTGCCTGAGTTGGTGGCTACTGAAGGATTTTTTGGTTGCGACACTTTGAAGTATATTATCATTTGTGCGCTACTAATGCTTTTTCCATTTCTTATTAATGCTAAAATTTGTTTGAAGCAAAAGAATTTAAACGCCAAAATTTAAGAATTTGGATGTGATCTAGTTATTTACTATAGTAAGAATGGTATTTCAGAATTTTTAATATCATTATAACAACCTAGATCGGCCGATCTTACGGCAGCCCATACTGAATAGCAATGCTTTGATAGCCTGATAGTAGATAATTACCACTTGCATTTGTACATCGGCAATCTTCAAACTGAGTTATATGGAGAAGTTGGGACGAAGAAGAGTCCGAAGGTGGAGATAAAAGGTACATACTTCTATCTTTCGCAATCAGGAATTTGACGAAGGAAAGTGCTCGGTAAAAGGGAAAGTTTTTGCCCGTCACCTTGCGATTGGTATCGGCAAACTAGCGATACCACTCCTTTGGCGACTTAATAGTTTTCCCACCACTTTTACCGCGCTGAACAGATATCAGAATAGTCTTTTTTGATATATTCGCTCCTCAACATTACATTGAGGACAATCTGTGCGTATAGACCGTACCCCCCAATTGGTCCAAGCCATGCTCCACTGACCACACGACGTCCCAAGAGTGCTCTCGTTGCAGGATAAGACTAACGACGAGTAAAGCGTTTAATTTGTTAGCGCTGTAGAAAAAGAGGGCTTCTAGTCGATCGATGCCGTTTTGTGTACCGAGGCCGCGGGGGTGTTCATGGCGCAGGTAAGCGCTACCTGAAGAAGTCATTGATTCTCATCTTTGAGTGTTTCTCACACTCAAAGATGAGAATCAAGAATAAATATTTTTTCTATAAAAATATTTATTTCTTAAGTAGAAAATATTTTTATAAAAATATTATAAAATAATATTTTGGAGAAGTTAGGATGAAGAAGAGTCCGAAGGTGGAGAAACCAGAAAATTTAGGCATTCGCACTATTTTAAGTGACATTAAAACTTTGGAAGTCTTATTTGTGTGCAATTTGCACCGAAATATTTTTGTCGAATTTGACAGCTCCTAAAACAAATTAAAGGCAATCATGCAGCCAGGCCTAGCTAAACACCAGATCGAGGTGACTCTAAGGGCACGTAGCGTAGGAGCAACACACGCTACTTGCGTAGTTTGAATAAATATGTACCTCTAAGTTGTCTCGTTTCGTGTTCTCTGCAAATTGACAGGATACTCGAATCATTTTTAGGATTGGATGCAAACAAAGCTCCACGTGTGGTGTGTTGCGCCTATTCGTCAACTTAATCAGATCGATGTATAATCGATCGGGCACTTTAAGGCTACCGATCTGATTCTTATGTTTTTCTCCTACATTCGTCCAATATCTCAATCATGTTGTGCGACCTGTTATAAATTCCAAAGCGCGTGTGAACACACAGTTTAATAATCACAGAAATCCCCACTTGTTGTGAAAGCCCGGCAATTCGCGAAAAGTCCACAGTTTTCCAGAATAAGATGTAGTAAATGTAGGGCGACAGTGCGATGCCGTCGTTTTACAAACAAGAATCTCGAGCTTCTTCAATACCCAGCCCATTTTTTCTTATCTGATAAATTGGTGGTGGCCTTCGCCGGTCTACTTTGGTTCCCAAGTCAGCATGTATCGTGTACTCATGGTTTTTCTACAAGGATACTTCCTTCCCTATGCAAGGATATCGTCTCGACTGGAATAAATTGGACGTGTGAATTGGTCAGCCTTCACTATTAAGACACAGATTGTTGCCGTCAGCGACAGTCTATGAGCTTTTCCTGACGGATGCGCATTCAACATGCAATATATTAATTATTAATAACACATCATACTTCGAAAACGATTTAGATCAAAAAATTAATCCTGGTAGACACTAAATATATACTTGTGCCTAAAATATAGGATAAGTCTTGACGTATTACTGATCTACTAATACAAGGACTTATCCTGTATTTTAGTTTATACCACTTGCATAATGTTGGGGCACCCGAACTTTTGCAATATGTGTAAAACATGATAGATACAATTAGGCAAATGTACATGTACTAATAAACGTATTCACAACATGTCGCTATGACTCCTCAATCTCAAAGCGGAATAAAGTTACCAGCCAAAGGAAAACGAAGACGCTCAAGCGGGACTGAAATTGGCGGCAAATCGTCCGCGAACGAATGGCGACTTGTCTTTGGAGGAAACAAGTCGTCAGACAGTGTCATGTCAATCACTTGCTGCTTGGTGAGCGAGTCGCGACCACACTTTGGCCAGACATCGACAGTGATCGTGTCATCTTGCAAGTAATCAACCAACACGACCGGTACGCACTCTAACTCGAGCTGCACACCAACGTGATACCGGTGATGGCCGTCTAAGATAGCACCCGTGACACGGTCGACCAGCAACGGCTCTGAGTAGGCCTTCCAGCGTATGGTAGCACGGCGAAGACCCTCTACGCGTTCCCAGCTTACGACGTGTTCGTGGGCTTTCAGCCAGCGAAGGGACGCCAAATACACTTCCACTTTCTTTGGTTGCCGTTGCGGACGAGCATCAAAGTGATACTTGTAAAAGTACGATGTTGGATCAGCAATACGCGTCATGAAAAACTTTTTACGACGCTCTTTATCGTCCGACAACAAGTCTTCCAATGTCGCGGCCTTCTGTTGACAAAAACTTGACGTCAAATCATTCTCGCGAATAGCATTGAAAAATTCTTTTGGATCGAACGATGGGCGTCTGATAAGATCCATTCGAGTTGACTTTCGAGTACGATCAGCCGAACGCAGTCGACCTCGAAACAGGCTTTTCGTCACTGACGCTGCCAAGTTCTGGGCACCGCAGATCAAGAGAATTGATACTTTTTGCAAACTCGGTTTGCGCTCCAGCGACGCCAACGTCTCTTTTTGCATATCTTCCCTCGATAATGTCGGCTTCGTCAATTCATCAATATTTAAAGAAGGTTGACGGAGTACCGACAATGGAATGGAAATTGGCGGTAAACTTTCTGAAAACTTATGACGACTAGTCTTCGGTGGAAATACATCAGACGACAAGGCCATAGCGATTACTTCTTCTTTTGTCAGTTGGGAACGACCACAACCTGGCCACACATCAACCTGAATGGTCTTGTCACCCAAATAGTCCACTAGTACAGCCGGTACCTGCTTCAGACGCAACTGCAGAGCCACATGATAGCGATGATGGCCATCTAAGATTGCTCCAGTCTTGACATCCACCAGCAATGGTTCCGTATACGCGTCCCAAGACAGCGTTGCTTTTCTCAGCCCATTTACTCGTTCCCAGCTCACAATCTGTTCATGAGGTTTAAGCCACTGAACGTCAACAAGATGGACCTCTGCCTTTTGTACGGCCAAATGATGGTAATCATTGTAATGAAACCGGTAAAAGTAAGACGTCGGATCCGTCACACGAGCCACAAAGAACTCTTCAACTGCTGAATGGTCCTGACTCAAGGAACCTAGTAGCACCGAGTCATCCTGCGTCTTGGGTAGCCAAAGATGTTTTCTTGTCTTTCTCGAGTCGCGAATTACATGCTCAAGACTTGACTGAGCATTGCTGCAAACCTCTTCGGTGTCTGCCAGTCGAAAGGGCGCCACATTGCGCAGCAAGTCGTTTGCCACGTCTTTGCCTTTGACATAAAGCCGCATGGAGACTTGACGCAGTAATGCTCGCTCCGGTCGGACGGAGGGGGTAGTGGCAATCGCTTGATTGTCAACCGTAGACTTGTCGGGATCATTTATGACGTAGCGCTCCGCTGGGTGTACGGCATCGTGGTATGGAGTGTCCAAATCAAAGAGCAAGGGCGCATCCTTCTTCACCAGCCCCAATAGCACTGAATCATTCACGATAGTCTCGGGCTGCTCTGTCTTGATCGCCGCTACTTCGGCTTTTTGTCTAGAGTAAAATATGTCAGCTTGGAAATGAGCACAAGTTATCATTCAGATGGCGTAAGAGGGCCATGTTGAATGAAAGCTTACCCAAAGTAAGGCGCCATCCTACTATACTATTGAATGGCACAAGGCAGTCACCTGCTGGGTCAAATGGAGTAATGATCATGATTCTAGAATAGACCAGATAAAGGCTTGCTAATCGTGTACAGAAACATAATTGGTAGAGGATACCTTTGACCTCAAATTAGACTGTACCGCTTTCCATTCTTAGTGGATGGATATTCAGCGGTACACGCGGCAATCATAAAAAGAACCTGCTCCGTCTATTGATTGGTGTCGCAGAGACAGACTCATATTCACACATCGTGCAGTGCCACTCCAACATGCACATCAAAGGCAAATGATCATATTACGATAGTCCTAACCAACGTCCAATGGACTCTAGCATACAAGGCCAGTTACTTGGTCTTCTTCGCTTCTGTTTCATCGTCCTTCGTGCCGTCATCCTTCTTGTTGTCGCCCTTCTTGTCGTCGTCTTTTTTATCCTCGTCCTTCTTGTCGTCTTGACTATCGCTTTCCTCATCTTCCTCCGAATACTCCAACAATTCCTTGAACTCACCACGAACAAAAGCGGTCACTAATGCTGAGCCTAGACACGCTGGCACTAGATATAGAAGAGCCGGTTGTGCAGCATCAAAGATGTACATGACTGCCACCGTGGCTACAAGGCCCAGAATGTAGGACACCATATTCACAAGAAAAAACGGCTTGGGAAACGAATGTGTGCTGCTGCCTGCGGTGGCACGGTGCGCATCATAGCGCAACAGCAGTGCCACGAAAATGCCGGGAATCACAATGTCACCCAGTCCAAGGATTGAATTTTTCTGCTTCTCCGTTTCCGTAGCAAATTCGCGCGGAAATATGAGTTTAATTGGAGCGTCGAACGACATGGCCACTGTCACCATGACGTCGGTGCCAAAAACCCAAAAGATATCATAAAAGAACAGTCCACTTAAAAGAATAGCGCCCACCTTGAAACTACCGAGCGAAAGTGCCTCAATACCCTTGATAGACAGCGAAATACCGAATATGTTGTTCAGCACGTAGTGCTTCGTATGGAACCACGCGGCAGCGAAGGCAGCGGCGAAGACGAACGTGAGCATCCAGGCTGTAGACAATTCAAGCTTGTAAAGTCCATAGAAAGGCACTTTCACGCTGCGCTTGTAGACTGTGGATTTTCCCTTGAATACAACTGTCGATAGGAGCGGACTGAAGGCTTCTGTGAGACTGTAGGCGCCAATCAGCGCAAAGTACGACGTCAGCAGCAAATTCACAAGGTCCTTGTCAAATATCTTAAAGAGCATGTAGAGACCAAGCAGCACGCCAGATCCCAACAGAGGAAACATGTACGCATCCTCTGCCTTCATAACTTCCTCATTCTTCTCGCCGCTAGCCTCTCGCGCGTGCTTCAGCTGGAGCGACAGCGTCGAGCCGATGTAAACGATGGCAGAGGCCGACGTGATAAGCTGCACAGGCACGGGGATGAGAATGAAGTTGGACGCTAGTAAGAGAGTAATGAGTGCCACATAGCAGCCATTCTGGATGGAGTCAGTCATGGCAGTGGACGCTCAAATGCGGAATTGACTTTATAGATGCCACGTGGTGAAGAGGTGTCACTATCTATCAAACATCACTGAAGCGAGAGAAGAAGAAACCATGCAACAAGTTATTACAGGTGCGAGGTTATCAAAAGTACCCATTTGTGTCAAATAGTTGGTATCAGAATTAATACAAATCGATATACGGATATTGCTCGCTGTATGTAAGAAGTATATGTGGAAATGAGCATGCTGTATCGCGCGATGCATGTTACAAAATGTCGTTTCTCAGTGTGCTATCACAATTCGAAAATGCAAGGATACACGTATGTAAACCTAACGATGGTGCACATTGCTGGTTAATCCATGTAATCATAATACGCCTTCAATCAAAGAGTAAACCTATTTGTCATTATGGCAGCGTGTGCTTGCAGCAGTTTTTCCAACTTTTTTGTTTTGGGGCGTGATTTGTACATGTTTCAAAGATAGTCAAAACCTTTTTTATGGGAAGGCAGTTCATGGTCTAATGTTAGTAGGGAACATAATGCAAAATAGTTATTGAAAACTAGAAGCGTGTTACTGTGTTGCTTTGGCACTTATCACCGACACTACCTTACTAAGCATTGCAATCTTGAGCAAGACAGCGAGTGCGCGCGTTCCATGTTTCAAATAAAGATAAAGAAGTTAGTGTTAAGGCGCGTACTAAAAAAGCTGCGTTGACGAATGCTCAGGAAAATTATAATTAAATAAGGCAGAATCCCCGTTCGTCGTCACTACTAAATAAACTATTTTGCGCTTGTAAGCTTTGTTTTGTGAATTTTCTGGTGAACGACCAATATTATCGAGTACAAAGGCATGCAATTTAATATAATTTCTTCGGGGATAAATTCCCGTCTAAAGCGTGGAATCACTTTTCGAGATAAGTGTGGAACATGAACACAAAAATCATTGCATTCAAAAAGTAGGTCAATACACCGCAGTCTGTTGCATACTTCGACCGCTTTGACCACAAACAATGAGCAGATATCGTTTAACGCTTCCTCTGTGTACAGTGCTGAAGGACATTGTTAAATTGGAGTCTCACAGTACCTGGCATGCAGATAGATATACGGCATTTTAGCGGCTTGAAGGATCAAAGTATAAAAGAGTATATGTTATTAGAGTACTATGATCTTGGATAGGGACTTTATTTCTCATTGAATTTCCTTTATAACCAGTAAAGGTTATAGCTCGGCCACTCAATATATTAGACAATGCATGCGTCGATGGAATCAATTAAAACTGATTAAATCAGAAAAGATGTGAAAGGATGCACGGACGTTTTATTGACTCCATATAGCTGGAGCTGATTCTGCTTAATCTTGGTTGCCTGTGCGTGGAGTGTGGTTGGGGAGACGACATTCACCTTTTTACGACTAGCTTTTCCGCAGCTTGACAGTCGCGTCTTTTTGTGGTAAAAAGTGAAGTGCCATCTTTGCTGTATTTGCTCCTCTTTTGACTCAACCCAGATAAAAGAGCATTTTCAACAGAAGCCGTCACATTAAAAGCGGAGAAATTTGCGGCCGCCAAGGATCCAGCGTCTATTTGCTACGACGCTACCGATAGTGCTTGTATAATTAATTTAGTATAAATTTGATCGTTGTGTGCTAGTGTGGCGTTGCCCACTGCTGTAAGTTTTTTTTCATGCGTTCTACTTCGTTGAAGCGTAAACACACGCAAACAATGCCTGCGATGGCAACAATATTGAACTTCTTGCTAGAAATATATGACTGATTTAAGCGATCCAGCTTCGAAGTAAAGAAATTAACAGTGGCTCGTCGAGTTCGTCATCGGAAGAAGGTGCTGGAAGTGGGGCGGTAGTAGTCGACATGGGTCGAAAACCTGATTCGTCGAAATGTCCACGCTTGTGCAATTCGATCTCTTTATTGTCCCTTGTAGTCAAGTAGCCATTTCCCTGACCACCTTCGCCATTCGTCGTTTCTAGAAAACGTTCGGTCAATCTGTTCTTATGTATTCCAGCGGCTGCCCCTTTCAAAGCAAATGTCGTCGGAATATTGAGCGAAGCACTTGCGTCGATACTAGTCGCCATTATGATCATCGCGACAGTAATTGCAAGCACAGTTGCACGCAAAGGCATGCCTCTGTAATACGGAGCTAAAATGAGTGACGTTGACGACTTTGCCATGGCAAATTGGCGAAAAATGGGCAGGCACGTAGGCGGATAGGTTCTGTTTGCAAAGATGATAAGTCTGAGCCTTCCAATAAACATGTAAAAGTTCTCCGGATATTTTAAAAGCTGCAGGGTTAGACCAAACTCGTTCGATTTTTTAAGCCTGTCAACAACTTGATAAAATGACTGTATATGTAGCAAATGGCTAACCCCTCGAATAACAGCAAAAAGGCATTGCATTTTCACCTCGCATACTTTATATTTCCCCAACCGTCTATGGCTACACGTCGTGTCGGACGCCGCCGCGGTTCATTAGGGCACCTTCCTCTGAGTTCGGGCGAAATCGAGCTGTACTCGCGTCAAGATGAGCTGGCACATCGACGGCGTCGTCTCTTGCTCGTGCGCGATCAGGAGCGACGATTGGCGCAGCAAGTGACGCAGCGGTACCGTGACAATCTATCCAAGTTGCAGCGCAGCAAGAGCAATCGGATCCATCGGGCACGAAGCAGTGAGCAACAAGCCTTGTTGACTGAGCTACACGAGCGATACAAGCGATCGCTTCAACGCATGGGGACGGCACAGCGCAACGCGCGTCTGAAGCTCGTGGAGCTCCAGGAACAGGCGCAAGACGAGAAGGTCAAGTGGGCATTTAATCGCCGGATCGCCGGAAAAGAGCGCGTGATGGAGGCTACCGAAGCGCAAAAGTGGGACAAAGAGCTGAGGACCGCAAAGCGGCGACAAGCGACGCAGAACAGGGCGAGAGTATCGTGTATCGGGAGCAAACAGAGACACGAGGCCAGTGCGTGGGCGAGACGGGAGGAGGACGGCAGAAAGCAACGAGCAAGAGACCGAGTGGATAGAAAGAGATTGCATTCGATGCAGAGCGTGGGCGATGTGCTGGCTGAGCCACGACGACGGGAGAAGGAGGTGCTGTCGTTCCAGTATACGCGACTTCATTGTCTTGCGTCGACGCCGCGAGTAGAGCGACCGGCAGTGACGGTGATTCGTCATAATCCTAGCTATGTGATGGCCGTGCGTGGCAAAGAAGCGGCAAAGCAGTTGCAGAGTGGGATGGCCATGAAGAGAGCACGGGAGTTAGTGATAAAGGAAGCACGGAAAGAGAAAGCGGTGTCAAGAGGGCAAGTGGCAAGTGAGAGTGTTGCGAGACAGCAGCAAGGACAACAAGCAGTCGAGTGGTTGGCGTTGGTGGACCAGATGGCACGACGAGCGCGTGGACTGGAGTTTGGACAGGTGGAGGATCATTGGCGGGCAGGAGAAGAAAGAGAAGGGGATGAGGAGATGGAACGGAGGGCGGAGCGGAAGTTTGCACGAATGCTTGGGCTTGAAGAAGTCTCGACGGAGTTGTCGGAGTTTTCGATGGAGACGGAGACGGAGGACGATCGCGTCGTTGAGAGTGACCCCTTGGGTTTAGCTGGAGATCCGGTGATCGAGGGAGATACGGAGGCCAGTATCAGATTGGATGCTATGAAAGATGAGGATGGGAGCGATCATATTAAGGACCGTCATGTTGGTCCAACTGCCACGGATCAGCGAGATGGGGTCACTCTTGCAACTTTATCTCTACCGAATGCGACGAGAGACCTGACGCGTGCGCAGTTGAGAGAACGTAAAGCAGCACACAATGCTGTTAAAATGAAAGATTTATGTGAAGGTTTCGAGACGCCTTTAGAATTGAGTGGTGAGAATGCCGAGGAGAGACTTGATACGGTTAAGAAAGAGAAGGATTTAATGGGCGATGGGGGAGAGCGTGGCAACATGTTGATAGGGGGACAGATTGAAACTTGTGTAGGTGAAATGGGTGGCAACCCAGCTGCAGTTTGTGGTCAAGGCCGTTACAATCACAGGAAGAAGCATTTTGAGGGCACAGATAGTGAAGCCGACGACGAAGATTGCGCGTCTGATTGGGTAAAGAGCAGTGACAGTGTTATTGCACAAGAAGGTGGTTATACGCACGATAGTTTTGATCCTCTCAATTCAAAGCCCCAAATTCACGAAACTGAAAGCAAATCGTTGCTTTCAAATTCGAAGCTCAATCAGCTCGTTCATCAGTTTGAAGAAATTGCTGCCGGAACTCGTCAGAGTGATAAAGTGTCAAGTCAAGTTTCCGATGCAAGTGACAATACGGGGAATGGGAGTACTAGCGCCAAGCTTGTCACGTCGAAGGAGAGGGATCGGTCACTGGGATCGAAAACTTTAGCAAAGGCAGTGGATCAACGACCTTTATCCGTGGATGAAGCATCTTTGGCACATCATCACAATGACTCCCAGGATGAGGATCTACACCGATCCCTACTCGACTCTAGTGTGGCGACGTCTTTCGAACGGAACGGATCGCTTTGTGATCAGTCTTTTGTCGACGAGAAGGTTGTGCACGTAGATCCAGACGGAAAGGCGGTGCGTGATGGCCAAGACATTGCGCTTCCAGATGATGTCGTCCATGGCGAAAGGGTCAGCGATGATCATGCAGAACGCTCGAACGGGCTTTTATTTTACACAACAGGACGCTACATTGAGAAACACGAGTGCGCCGAGAGTGAAAATGAAGAGCATGAGGTTTACGATAACGGGTCAAGTGGTGCGGCATTGAGCAAGGAGGAGGAGTTGGCTGATGTTCAGACAAACAGTAACAGCAACCAATCATTTATTAGTTCACACGATCGTGACGTGGACCGCTTACCAAAAGAGCGGAGTCAACAAAACGACTCTAATCCTTCAAAGTCCAACAATGGCTCAGATAAAAGGCACGATCGTTCGTCTGTTGATGGACGTGATCCATGCTTGGTATCACGATTGAGCGCTTCTTGTGTTGAAAAGAGATACTCCAACAGAACAGTTGATGCCCACAATTCTCGCGTGTTGGCCAGTGATGATGACGCACGCTCAGTATCGGAATCATCGTTTAGTCCTCGTCAGCAATCGCTCTCGCACCTTGATCAAATGGTAAATACCCGGTCAACCTCATTCCAGCAGCGGTATATACAGCAACATGTAACGTCGTCTTTCTCGTCATCAGACGGACAAAGTGAAGATGGAGAAGAAAATGCCGAACGTGACGACCAAAGTTCATCCCGTGGTCGTAACAAAGCGTACTCTATGGACCCTCGTACTCGTCATGATCCGTATCACCAGCAGATGCATCATCACGCACGACGAAGCAGCATCTCAGCCGCTTCCATTGCGCAGTACTCGCTTCCTTTATCGGACTCACAAAGTTCATTCACCGATAGCTTGGATGGCCTGCCGTCTGAAAAGTGTCATGACAGTTTTGTGCATGAGCTGGTCCCGATCTTTCCAACACGTGCACTGCCGCAGCCTATACGGTCTGTTCCCACTAGCCAAGAAGCGGAGATGTATGACGTGCAGCTAATGGAACCAAACATGAGCAGAATGCTGACCAAGGAGCGACTAACGCTGTTAGAACGCAGCCGGCAAGTTGTGGATCGACATGAATCTTTGCCTGATCGTTCAAGTCGCGTGGCGGCATCGGCAAGAGCTCGACACGATCGGAAGAACGATAATTCGCGGCTGGTTGATAAGCGATTGTCGCATTATAGAGGACAGAGTCGATCGGGGTCTTTAGACTCTGCCATGGACGCAAATAGTGCTGACCAGTCGGTGGCAAACCCTCCATCTCACCCACAAGGTGCTGGTAGACTAAATCAGACAAGCGACCAGCAGAAGAATGATGACCGGTCCGACAGTTCCAGCAGGTCCTCTGGTGTGTCCAGTCTTGGATTTACCGTCCAATTGCATCTTGCTGCTGGAATGACACGGCATCGCAAGAATGAGGGTTCGTCCGGTGATTCGACGCCTCGAGACAATCAAGATAACAAACACCGGCCGCTGAATGGCTCAACTACAGAGGCAAACGAGGTTGCTGACCATAGTTTTGCATCTAGTTCCAGTGTGTCGATGGACGCTTATTTTGATTACGTCGCCAACATGACATCGACGGTCGGCAACGCATTACCTCTGCATCTTCGTATTTCTGCATTGATGTATGGAAACAAAGATATGACGAAGCCTCCTGCACCAATCATTTGGCCACAATCGTCTGTGTCTGCTAGCCCGAAAGCAAGCGACGTGGACGACAATGACGCTACTGATAGGAAGGCAGGGTCTCTTGAAGAAAGCGTGGCTCGTTCGAATTCGAGTGAGAGTGGGTTTAATGCTCCTCGTTCTTCTCAATCGTCTTCACTGCACGATGCACCCTGTTCAAGTAATGACCAAGAGGGATTACTAAATAAAAGCAGCAGTACGAGCTCAAGTGATGCGCTTAAAGTGACTAGTAAGACAATTTTACAAGTGCCACCGCCTCCTTTTGGGTCGCTGGACATGCGTCAACGACCTCGTTCCATGCAAAATCGCGATCAATTGCCAACCAATGCTCAATCATCTCCCATCCAACAATCCAATGCCACGTGGTCTTTTGATCGACACCTCTTCCCGCCGCCTCCAATGACAAAAGTCGATATGATGCGGCCGCCACCTCCTGTGCGTCAAGGCGATAAAGACAAGATCGATGGAAATGAAGAAGAGCGGAAACACGAGGATGGCAGCAGTGACAGTGGCGTGTCTTCTCGCCACGTTGCTTCATCCATGGACTCATCGATGAGCTCTCGACGCCAGGAGACCAAGAAAGCAGAAAAGTTTGAGATTTGGATACGCAACTCGCAGGACGATCCAAGAGACGAGAATGAGAAGGGCTTGTCGCTCGCCGAAGCGTTTCAACGCCGGCATCCGCACTTTCGTCATCAAGTTGCAAGGCACCGTGCCGAATTGAAACGTCAGCGGACGAACCTGCAGGACGCGATGGAGCAGCAACAACCGCGCGTGCTGGCCGCGAAACAAGAGACGACGGACGCTGTGCCGATTGCAAAGCAAGAGCTGTTGCATCGTTTAACGAGCGGCAGTCGTGCCGACATGTCGACACGTGAAATGAAAGAACGGAGCCGACGATTGTACCATCAACTTCCCGAGGTTGTCGAGCGAAAGCGACAGGAAGAAGTGCTGCAACGACGTCGTGCGCGATTGCACGAGTTGCGTGAACAGGAACAGGTGCGCGTTGAGCGGGAAAGGAGCGGTTGTTGTTGGCTTAATGGCGTGTGTTTATTGATGATTGTGTAGAAGCGACGGCTTGATTACAAGCAGCGTCGACAGCAGCAGCAAAACGAGTAGGAGCTGGCTGGTGTTTGAAGCTACGGCTTTTTTTTCAGAGGGCTGGTCGTGTCGTCACTGAGGGTTGGAATGGTCTAGTAACGATGGGATCAATTAGCTGCTACAATATATGGTAGCCACCCCCATACGCACGCACCAGATCGGGCTGGAGGACAGCATGCATGGCACTGGAGCCTGCAAAGAGGGAACCGAGTGTCGTGGTGAAGAGGATCATGTACTGCTTGGCCGTCACCCGCGCCATCGCCGTTCGGAATGTGAAAATGGGTCATAATGCTCATTTGTTTTATCCACTTAGATTTTTGAAAAGGGTGTAGATTAATGAAAAAGGGGTCGCAAAAATTAAGGTCTTGGCGTGACTTATGCTTCGTACGGCAGGCCGTCGCGGGTTTGCGGCAGTGACGACAAGGAAGCCGCTTAGGAAGAAAAATCAGTTTGCAACGGCGGGGTTGCCACTCGTGCTTTTTATTGTGGGCGGATACGTGGCATTGACGCAGGTTTGAAGTGCTCGTTTTGACTCTAATTTTGGGCTACTATTGATTCTGGGTGCAGTTTGTGGGCGGGAAATATGAGGCCAGAGATCACATGGTCAAGAGTCAATCGGAGCACACGTTTAATCTAGAGGAAGAGCACAAGGTTTGAGCAAGTTTTAATGCACTTGCATGGCTAAGCTCATTCCGTTTTGCTAAACTGTCGTCAGAGAATGACTAAAAAGTTGGCTCTGGACGAGTTCGAGCTAAAGCCCGTGCCGAAACCCAAAGACCCATAGCCAACGATTTTGCCCAATTTTAATCTTCCCCAAATAAAAAATCTTAGTTCCAATACTATTATAACTTACCCAAAACATTGGTGCAGACATGTCGGTGCTCGAGTCGTGCACGTCCCGCCCCTACTATGGCTTGCTCCTGCCACTCCTTTTCTTTCTCGGTGGACTCGTCACGTACGTCAGCTTGACTTTCAATGAGTGGCAGCCCGTCGATCGTCGCAATATTGGCAACGTCAAGGCCGCGGATTTTCTCTCGTACGGTCCCATTGATGTCGTGTACACGTGGGTGAACGGGACAGACCCGCGGTGGAAGCGGGAAAAGGAATATTGGCACAAACACTGGATTGCTTCGTTAACCGGCCAGCCACTGCCAGTGTGGGGCCAGGACGCCGACATTAAAGGCAAAGACGACTCGAATTCGGACAATCGCTTTCGGGACAATGAAGAGCTTCGCTATTCGCTTCGATCGCTAGAAAAATACGCGCCGTGGGTCCGTCACATTTACATTGTCACCGATGGGCAAATTCCGTCGTGGCTCGACCTTGAATCGCCTCGCCTTAGCATCATCAAACATAGTGACATCTTTGCCAATGCGAGCCACTTGCCCGTCTTTTCGTCCCCGGCCATTGAATGGAATTTAGACAATATCCCTGGACTTAGTGACATGTTTCTTTATTTTAACGACGACGTGTTTTTGGGCTCGCCCGTCCGGCCTGAGGATTTTATTAGTCAAGGAGGGGTCCAAAAAGCGTATTTTGCGTGGGAAATCCCACTTTGTGCCACGCGGTGCTGGGAGACAAGCTTAGGCAATGGTCGCTGTGATAAAGAGTGCAACGTCACGGCGTGTGACTATGACATGGGCGACTGTGGATGTGACGTGAACGTGTTGGATGGCACGGTCCAGTGCGACGCTGAAAAAGTCGCGAGTATCTTGGAGCATACCCCCCCCCCTTTTAAAATTGGGAACCATTTGTGCCAAGGCATGTGTTCGTACCACGCGCTTGGGAACGGCATTTGTGATCGGACGTGCAATGTTAGTGCTTGTGCCTTTGATGGAGGCGATTGTCGCGTGGTGCCGTCTTTCGAGCACTACCCTGCCCGTGTTCTTGACGAAGAGGAAGCAACGACCTTGTCGCCTTTGATCAAGACTTTATGGTCTGCAGAGGTACAACGGAACCACACTTTGGTACACGTACCACTCCATGTGAACGCTACGTATTTCAATCTAACTGCTGCCTTTGGTGTCAATGGCAGTATCTTTCATGCTGCGCACGATAATTCCGAACTCGTTCGCTTTGCGACCGTGTACGAAACGGACCTGGTCGTGCTCCTTGTCTTTGGTCGCGACAAGACTGCCAAACCCATGACGAGTAGTGTCCACCTGTCCCTTGTGGGGGAAGATGCCAGTGGTACACCTGTCGTTTTCGCCTTCTCCATCGTACGAGGCCACACGCCAATGACACCAGGTACAAGTCATACCACTCGACACGATCTCTGTGGTGGCTCGTTTACGTTCCAAAACACAAGTGTCCGGCCGTACCATATCCGACTCCCGTTTGGGTTCCGACAAGCCACGATCCGGCATTTCTTGTCGGCCCAAAACGTCGACTTCGAACGGCACCGTGTACCAGAGATCGACGAGCGGACCGCACGTGTACCAAAAGCGTCGATTGGGGGTACAGCGGACGAGGTTGTGGACGAAGAGCCGCTTCTTGAGGTTTTCTTGCCCTTTAATTTGACAGGCAAGAAACTCCATCACGGTGACGTTTTACACCTTGGCTGGCACTTGACTGGACGGCTTTTGAACGACGACGACGACTTGGAATGGCGTGCTTACGATCTCTGCCGGTTAAACGTGCCAACGAAGAAAGGCACGCCGTCCAGTACGGGTACCAAGGAAGCCGTGGCTGAGAGCAAGGAAGCTTTTGGTGGGACGATTGGCAAGCAGGATGCGACGTTGGAGCTTGACGACGACGCCGACAATGCAGAGGCTGCACCCTGCCGCCTTGCACAAGACGAGCGTGGGATTCTCGTGACGGTGCGGCTGTCGACCCCATCCGATCGCACCGTCTGGTTGGACGACGAGGCGTTTGATGAGGGTTTGTTTACGACGCCCACAGCAAGTGATGGGACGGATCCAGCGCCACGGGTCGAACCGGGCCCAATCGCAGTGGCCAACGGAATGGACGCGACGAAAGCAAGGCCCCAAGTGATGGACGGTCAGCTCTGTTTCTTGGATGTCGACCGTGCTGATCCGTGGCGCTACCGCTATTGCTTTGCGCTCGCAACGGGGCAATTCCATGCCACGATCGTGGAAGTGCACAAACCACGGGAACGGATCCGCGAGGGCTTGTCCACGCGCAAAACTCAAGTGTCGCCAGAAGACAATCGGGCGTTGCTGGAGCTTGTCGACCACTGTCTTGACACGACGACGCGGTACATTGGCATGCGTCGTCAAGTGTGCTACGTCCATGAAGCGCCCGTCGTGCGTGTCTCGGACCAAGACCACGCCAAGCTCAAAGCCCAGCAAGCCAACGAAGATGAAGGGCGGCGTCTTGCGTGCGCGGCCCAACACCGTCGACTGGCCCTTCGTGAGAAGGAGAAGCAGACCGCGCACGCCTCGCGTGGGGTGCTCGACACGATGCGTCAAGTCTTTGAACGGATCCAACGGGCCTTCACGTGGCATCCCGTCGAATCGACCAGCGAGAGCCTTGACGACGTGGCGTACGCCGACGTGTGCCGTCCACGGGCGTCGACCACCAGCACGCCCAAAGTCACGGGCGTCGACACCCAAGCGCACCTGTCCAAAGATACGTTTGGGGACTCGCTGCGCTTTGTCAACAAGCTGTACAACCGCGTGTTTGGCAAACCCAAGACGTCGGACCGCCGGCGTGTGCCGTCCCACATGCCGTTTCTCCTGCAAAAACCGATCCTGCGCGAGCTCAAAGCGTTTTGGACCCACGAGATTGCCGCGACGTCGACGCATCGGTTTCGCCACCCGCACGACATGCAATTTAGCTTTGCGTACTTTCATTACTTGCTCAATCGGGCCAAGCTCCATCCGCCGACGTTAGAGGCCATTTGGACCACGTACCTCGATGCGAATCGGAACGACGTGTTGGATCCGGATGAAGTCTTGACGGCCGCCAGTCTTGCGTTTGGGAACGCCCCACCCGAGGACTTTGTCACGACCGTCCGGACGTGTTTGGCCCCCGCCAAGCGGGAAAAGGTGCGGGAAGTCGCGACGCGGGACGGCACGGTCCGCATCACTGAGACGTTGACGCCCCACATTACGTTGGCCCAGCTCGCGCAGTGTCCCCGTGTCGCGGACGCTTTGATCCAGAACGTGCGCTCCGAGCCCCGCGTGGACGTGATGCCTGAGACGGAAGTGACGTTTCATATGCTCAGTGACAATTACAAGGTCGCGTGGAAGCAAATGATGGGGACCCGGGCCCGTCGGACCAAGTTTGTGTGCATCAATGACGACATGCAGTTTCCGTCGCCGGCCGTGAGTCAGATTTTGCACGAACTGTTTTTAACGATTTGGCCGGACCGGTCGCAGTTTGAGCTGCCGCCGCACGTGAAGAACCGGTATGCGCATCTCGACGAGTACCAGGCGGCGTATGCCCGGCGGCAGACGGCGGCCGGGCTGGTAGTGGCCCTACTGCTGAGCGTTGCGTTCGTGTATCGACAACAGCTTGGCCTGCTACTCAGGACGCGAGCGAGCAAGCAGGACGAGACGAAGAATGGCAGTGCCGGCAGCGGGTAAAAAGGCAAAGGAAGGAAAGGAATTGCACGACGAGTAGCAAAGTAGGGGTGAAAAAATGTATTGCATGTTGCCACTATCACGAAACGCGACGGCTTCTCGCGCCACTGCAACCTGTTTCTTCCTTCTCTCAAGGCACGCGGTTCGCCTGCTTTCTTCACGCCCGTTCGTTCTTCCTTTCGTGCCAAACACGAGCGCACCGTTCCAAGCGCGTCTCGTGCTTTCTGCTCTTGCCCCTTGGGTCGTGGTTGGCCATGAAAGAATAAATGATATCGTCGACAGTCGGTCCCTTGGTCTAGTACACGTCAGGCGGTTGATGCTGGTGGCCCACATGGAGGTTCGTACTCGTCTGAAGGTGGACACGCAGCGTATAATTGGCCTGTTCCAGTCGTTTCATGTGCTCGGCAGCCTGCGCGGCCAAGTGGGTCAAGGCCTGGTTCTCTCTCTGCACCTCGTCCTTTTGCTGCTTTTGAATCGCCACCGCCCGCTTGAGCAGCCGGTTTTCACTCTGCAATCGAGTCACGTCATGGGCGTGCACCGTGGCGCGTTCGTGCGTAAGCTGGACCTCGTGCTTGAGTCGCTGCCACTCGACGTCTTTCTTGACGAGAAAGTGCTCGTACTCGGCTCGGAGTCGCCCCAATTCGGCCGCGTGCCGCTGCTCAAAGTAATCGACATGCCGCTGCGTATACTTGGGCACGTCCGCATCGACCGACGCGTCGTCGTGGCCATGCGCGTCGCTGACGCCACGGCGCTGGCGCTTTCGCGAGAGATCGAACGCGTCGGCATGGCGGGCGCGTTTCTTGAGGCTTTCGGGGTAAACTAGGTGCACAAGCGAGCAAGAAAGGGTGAGGGACATGGTAGAGGGAGAGGGGGGATGGACGAAAGAGGCTTGTACCGGGGGAAGCGGCGAGCGAAGCCATGGGAGGAGATGCCGTCGGGAGGGGGGACGGTTGTAGCGAAGAAGAAGGACGGGGTGTACCGTCGTTGGGGTACAGTCGGAGATTACAAGCTGGCTTTTTGCATAGTAGGAGCAAGTCATAGGCAAAGCGGGTCGTACACGATTCAGTCTTTCCGTGCAGACTTTCCTATGAAACAGAGAATTTCTTTCTTGTCCCGTGTGTTGTGGGCATGGTTATTGTTTCTTGTCTATTGTACGGGAGATGGTCGACCCGAAACTCTCGCGAACGGAACGATCGTCGATGGACGTCTGGCATGTGCAATTCGTCCTGCATCACGACGATGTGAAGCCTGGGGAGCCGGTTGCATTTGCGGCCCTCACTTGCTGCCAAGCAGGCGAGACGTGTCACGGTGTTCGAGCTCTACGAGCAAAGTTAAGATTTTCGGGTCAGGTAGCACTGGTGATCGAGGCTGTTTGCATTGGCGCACGCCACGGCCCCAAAGGCGTTTGGGCTTAACATATGCAGGTCCGACTAAGCCTCTGTCGAATCGATTTGAAAAGGACATCGAATAGTGTTGGGATAACCAGCACCAGATTGCCCTTGACAGTAAATAGAATTTTTGCAGATTAATGAGGAAGGTCATGAGCTAGCATCTCGTGTAGCTTAAAGCTGTCGACCAACACAAATGTACTTGACATGAAGTAATACTGGTAGAACAAGGGCATCTTTGGGTTCTAACCCGTTCGTACATCAAGACAATATTTATATCTTGGACGACAATCGATACGCCTCACTATTTTAAAAAGGGCAAGGAATCTGTCATTCTTCGCTGAGGTTGCGCTAAGTTCAAGCCTACAAGATTGGTGCCGCTTTAGCGCAGAGTATACTTACCCCATATCAGCAAAATGAAAAGCTCTATTGCCGCATACAAATCCAACACCGCCAAAATCCCTTGTTGCGATTCTTTATTGTAGGCAAAGATGTACGTACTGCGCGATATGTATGTTGAGATAGTATAATGGTCTCGGGTGCTTTAAAATTCCACTCACTTTTAAAAGCTTGAATATTCTGAGACTAGCTCAACATTTATCAAGTTTCAATTCAAGGACAGTCACCTTTTGGAGCAAGCTATCTATATTTGCGAAATGAAGGACTGGACATAACTTGCGGACAAGGGATGCAATTGTATCTGCAGAAATTCTTGTGTAAATATTAGATAGGAAGTTTAGTCTTTTTATTTGGTCGTCTCCTTTTTCTTTGATGAAAAAAATGTGCGAGGGTGGGACCCGAGCCTACATCTTTGGATTATGAGTCTGTTTAAATACCGGTCACTCCATCTTATAAGTACTGATGGATGCTAAAAATGCGTCAGGAATGGTATGCTCGTTATATTAAACAGAACATCGCTTTATTGGACCTCTCACGGTCCCAGAAAAACAGGGGTTGGCATAATTACCAACCTTTTTCGGCGATGTCGACGCACCTGACATATCATATGGGGCGCTTTCTAAGAGGTATTACGACCCTCAGAGCTCCGAATTTATAGTACGTCGTAAAATGCCTCGAGATCCTCTTCAAAACGCTGTCCCCCCGCTCGATCTCGTTGGCTAACAAGGAAATGCTGTCGTATGGCGGCTGATATGCCCGTAAGCATCACTTGATTGGCCACAAGGCTGAGTGTCACGTACCAGACACGTTGTGCGCTTTTAATGATCAGCCGAGACTGGAGCTCATGGCAAGGGAAAGCAACCTTGCCAAGAATTTCGGTGCCTCGCGCCAAAATGCGCGGTGTTTAGTCCAACTATCGAGCTTATGGATCACTTGGTCAAAGATTCCAATGTTTTCTCATGGACCTTAAAAAGCTGGGGTTTCTTTAAAGAAGCTGCTGCCTGACCACCAGGGACGATCGCAAGAGCGATATTTAGCCCTGAAAATTTTGCGCAATAGATATTTCTCCTCAGCAGAAAGATACAAGGTCGAATCAAGAAATGCCCCCTGTAGCGCTTTTTGAGCGCAACGACCACTGGTACTTCCATGTGGAGTTTACTGTGAAGCAAACGCTCTCTCGTCGGCGTCAAGACTTGTACATCGAAAGTCTGTAACCAAGACAACAATCCATTGGTTGAATCCAAAACACGCTGTATGTGCATGGGTAAAGCCTCACGACTCTCCGCTAAGTTTTAGTAAACGTAGTGAAGGTGCTAACACTCGAAACATAAAGGACGTACAGATGTTTGTTACAAGTCTTATTGGACGTCGCTACGCCCGCATATTTACTGTTGATCACAAAGTCATAAAAGAAGTATATATGCGCCTGAGGGCCTATGATTTTTTTAAAAAAAATACAAGAGCGAAATCAAATATATGCACCTTACTGAGACATGTGACATACTGGCTCTACAAATCTTGGAGATGCAAATCAGTGCAAAAGCTCGGGCTTCTAGATTTCTCGAAGCGCGACACACAAGCTCAATTTACGAATGCATAAACTCAACAGCAGAAAAGTAATCCCGAACAGCGGGTCCTAATTATCAAAGAGCAGATTCAAGCTCTTCTGTTTGCCAGCGACCATTGAAATAATTGATATTTCGCAATATGCACGACTTGGAAATCTCTTATGAAAGGTCCACTCACTTTAAAAAAGACCTGACGAGCGAGAAAAATAATCGTCAAGATGTTTGCTAGTCGGTCGATGCAGCCTGTGATTGCGGGCAGAACGCTTATATATATTCCGTACCATAGAGGCTCACAAAGATCTGGTAAATGCATATAGTGCTTAGTTAAAAAAATGGTACTTTAGCGCATGATCATGAAGATAATTTTGCGTGTTTTTAGCACCTCAATCAAAGTCAACTGAAATTTTTCACTTGGCGTCGCAAAAGGTCTATTTGAAGTGGTATGCATCCGATCTGGAGACAATTTAGGTCTTTTATAAACACAAATCAATTAAATAAACTCATTTAAATTGTATAGATTTTTGGCCAAGCTTTAGCTCTTTTTAGAGAATGCTATGGTCGTATTTACGTCCAAAATACAATTTTAGTTTGCACACCAAGGAAATTCAGAGACAAGTCATCTCCCAAAGTCTCAGCATAGACCAGAAAACAATCTGGATGCGACGAAATCATTTTTTGAGCGTATAGCCAGCATACTCCAACACGCAATTCGTAGTCCGTAAATATTTTCAGAGCACCTGTTGCTTTCATTCCTTGTCTTTTAAGTCTAAATTGCTCATTGCACTATGTTCTCGCGCTCGATCTTTTTAAATAGACGGGTACGGGATGTCCATACAGCGTCTAAAAGTGCTTTAAACCCCCACCACGCTGGCAGTCGGGTTAGGGTCAGACTAAACAAGGATGTACATTTTAAGGTGGTCAAACTTGTAAATCAGTGCAAATAGAACAAATCTTTAAATGTTATTCAGTCAGGCAAAGGTTGGAGGATCAATTACTTTGAATACTAACCTGTTGCGTCGAAATTGAACACAAATCTATGCCTTTTTAGGATAGCAAGCGAGACATAGACGTGTTCCCATCTGCCAAACTTTGTCTATCGAGTAGAAGGGCAAAGATAATTTTTGTATCTTTGATCCTTGGCATTCACGTTTAAGTACCCTCACTAATGTTTGTCTTAGTACTCATGCTATGCGGTTGTTCTCTGATACACAACTGACCATTTTGGCTGGACCATGGAAAAGGTCTGCAATTGATAGTTTCAAGTGATCACCTTACGACCAGAAGACGTATGCCGAAGCGTATCGGTAAGCCACAAACTTCCACCCGATACCATGGTTTTCGGATGTGATTGATATCCTAATAACATATATATAAATAACGATGATGCTTTTTAAACAGCGATACTGGTCGGCGCCTATTAGTACATGTAAAGCTACGAGTGCGTAGTAGATACCGTAAAAAGGTTTCTCTTGGTCTAAAAATACGCAAAATGAAGCCTTGTGCGCCTCCAGAAGTAGAATCTTCTTCAAGATTAATCATATAAGACAACGTGTCGTCCACTCATTAGTCGAGCACTACTTATTGCGATGCAACTGCAATTGCTGTCGATGTATAAATCACTGCCTTTTAACATTTTGCCTGCGACGAAAAACTGTACTATAGGCTTCAAGTTTGCATTTTTTGTAAGCCTGAAGTTGTTGCTGTAAGCGGGTAATCAGATGAGACGGGATACGGCCAAAAATTGGCACGATCCCTCTCGCTCGAAACGTGCACATCTTTCGATTTTTTTAGCATACTACAAGAAGACTATCGTTGCAATACCGATCTTAAGCACTTGATCCAAATCAATGTATAAAACATTACACCTTTTCGAATGTCATTCACAAGGCAATGTACTGCTGTCCTATCAAGTCTTCAGCACTAGACCAACTTGACACCCTTCTGAAATGCTTGCTCAATGGTAATGTTTCGGCTTAATGCGATGCTGCTCTCTTTAGAGTTGACGATCCCGTGATGCCAGCTTGAATATGCTTTTCGAACTATTTATCTAACAAGTTTTAACTTCTGATGGTACCGTGTTCGGCCTGCACAAAAGTGCGTGCGGTATGTATTCAGCGCGGGATTACTTGTGACAAAAATGACAACTATCTTACAATTTCTTGAAGTGAATAGGGCAAACTTGTCACAGTTTGCAAGGGTACACGGTTTGTGCTGAGTACAAAGGGCATGCGCTCAAAAAGGTGAAATTGGAAATGCACCAAGGTATACTACTTATAAATATTTTCTTCGTGAACGGGCCATCATCGCTTGGCAGCTTGGCTACAATGACTGTCCTTGTCGAGTTGCAGTAGCGCACATACGATAATGTATTCAAAGTGTCGCAAACATAAAATCGTCAGCAGCCACCAACTCAGGCAAGCCAGAGTTAGTGGCTGCCGAAGAACACTCTTGTACTTGTGTAGGTAGCTGACTTGGCCAAACAAGTTTGGTTTGCGCTAAAGGCCAGGCTGCGTTGGGATTTTCTTTTTTGGGATGTGCACAGACTCCAGCGCGCCTTAAAGAACTTCCAGTTTCCTTCGCCTTACTTACACATGGTCGAAATTAGCATGTAGCCGAAAACCTGGTTCGTGATATTATGTTCTCTTAAGTCAAATGAGCTACGTACGTTCAAAGCGCTATTTTTGGCGTCTTTGATAGCTAAAATGTAAACTTTAGTTGTCAGCTGATTAACGACTAAGGGACGTCGTCACGTCACATCTACACTCAGAGAATGATAAGTAATTTTGCAACCGACGCGTAGCTTCCCAGACTTAAAAAGAATTATAGCTTACACAAACCAGCTTTGTGTTATTGACAGGCTTACTGCATGGCCTTGCTCCTCCAATTAGTCGATAGCTCGTCAATTTCTAGCCGGAAGTGATGTCATACTTGCCCACGTTGAGACTAAAAAAAACGGCAATGTTACCGCTAGACCTAGTTTGACCCTAATTGCGTCTAACCTAATTAATTACTCAATTTGCCAGTGTCCGCCTTGTTCGCTTTGCTCTCTTGAAAAGCGCCAGCAAACTTAATCTTGCAGGTCACAGTTACTTACTAGATCGCATAGTCTCCCGACGCATCTGATCATACCAAAACTCGAAATAGCTAATTAAATCATTGTACGCTTGCCTGTATGACCAGCAGTTCTCCTGTGCTGAGCTTTCCTCGATACTCTTTAAATCACTTAAGGATTTATTCTTACGGTGTGTATTTAGACCATGCTCGATATGACAACCTAGCACTCGTGGTCTGTTGCTATGTATTAATTACACGGTAAGGAGCTAAGAAGCACACGATGTGATTTTGCGATGGCAGTAATGTATCGCTATATCCTTCCCCAGCAGGTTCTCCCTTCTGTACTGGATGTGAGTACTTTTCTGGTGCTGATGGTGCAGTTTCTACCAGCAGAACAATTTGCATGGCGAGTACTTCCAGCGTCGGCCTCAACGAAGGCACGTTTATGTAGCCTTGATGTAGCAGCCATAGCAGCGCTGCCGCTTCGCATGGCATGTTTGGATCGCTGTGACTGCATCAAGATCAGTGGACCCGAAAGCCCCTTAGCACCACCTTTCAGGGTTCATGTATGCCGAAAAATTGTAGAACACAATGGTTGTTGAGATAGCACTTGATTTCTCATACAAAAAACGAACATTTATTAGTCGCTTTCATCACCTGCCCTTAGAAGACTTGCGTGCGAGGTGGGCTTAAGCTCGACACGTTCGATGAAGAGCAACGCCTAATCAAAGAAAGCTGTCGACTAAACTTCATATATCCGCGCTTTTTTATAGCTCACATTTTCTTTGCTTGAAATGAGCGCTGATGGAGTCCAAAGCTCGCCGGAGAGAACGCTGGTCGCAATTGGTCACTTACACGCTCTTGTTGAACAAAACATTCAGCAAAAGTAATTTCACAGGCGAGCGTCCAGCTCATAATTTGACCTCTTAAATGGAATAGCGCGAATGTAACGCGCATCTGATTGTCCGTACTCATCGCCGCTTTCGTACTTCCTTGATTCAAAGAGGAAATGGTTTGACTTTTTGTCTCTTTGGATAAGAAATTTTTGGTTTTATTCTACCAAAAGGTTGGACGCCAATTCCAAGAGCTCGTCCGTCAGACGCGCTCTAGCTGCTTAGTAGCAGGGAGGGCCGCGAAATCAGCCGCTTTCGTCAGCCCATACAATCCACTGAATCTCGAGCAAAGCATATTGTACATCCTGTAGATGAGTGAAGGGCGGACGGGACGGTCCCCTATGAGCTTTATAGAAAGTTTAGATGGGCATTTCACCCGCGCAGGCGTAGGAAATGCTACCAGTAGTGACGCGGTCACACATCAATTAGGCTAGAGTAAACGTGTAGAAAAGTTTTCAATCTTCAAGTGAAGATCTGTTTGATATTCGTGGTCGTGAGGATTCTAAGTAGTAAATAGACAAACTTTATATTGATTTGATAAAATATTTACGTGTACCTTTGATGAGCGACAAAATTAGGTCTTGCAATTATGGTGGGGACCAACAATGCATACCACGTAATAATAACGCAAAGGGATTGTCAGGTGCATTTTTTAGAAAAGCCGCAAATATATTGTCAATTTGTCGACTTGACTCAAAGATTATCTTACTAAAATGTATAGGATCAAAATGCATATGCTTTGCACTAAAAAGTCCTAGCATGAAAGAGGCAAACCTTAGAATGACTTGCCAACAAGTGCGGCCTTCGTATTCGTGATCAATATTTGCACGACAGACGGGTCTACAAGTGTTGATACATCACCCAACGAGTCCTCTTCACCGCGGGAGATTTTGCGCAGCACACGGCGCATAATTTTCCCGCTTCGTGTCTTTGGCAACCCAGGCACGAGCACGATCATATCTGGGGACGCAAAGGCACCAATGAGCGCGCGCACTTGCTGCACGAGCTCTTTCTCAACCTCCTTGGACGACTTGACGCCATCTACTAACGTTACAAAGCAGCAAATCCCCTCACCCTTAATCTGGTGTGGAATACCAATCACTGCTGCTTCAGCCACCACATTGTGTGCTATCAATGAGCTCTCAATCTCTGCCGTGCCAATCCGATGTCCAGAAGTACACAGCACATCATCAACCCGGCCCGTGATAAAATAGTAGCCATCTTTGTCGCGACGGCATCCGTCACCCGTAAAGTACAGGCCCTTGTGAGTCGACATGTAAACTTGCAGATACCGATCGTGATTACCGTACACGGTACGGGCCATGCCTGGCCACGGCTTGCGAATACACAATTGTCCCTCAATATTATTGCCTTTCATTTCGTTACCGGAGTCGTCGGTCACAACAAAGTCAATACCGAAAAACGGTTTTGCACATGACCCGGGCTTCATGGGTGTTGCACCGGGTAAGCCCACACCAATGTGCCCACCCGTTTCGGTTTGCCAATAAGTGTCCGCAATGTAACACTGGCGGTTGCCAACCACTTCATAGTACCATTTCCACGCCTCTGGATTAATGGGTTCACCGACGCTTCCAAGGATCTTTAAGCTTGACAAATCGTACTCGCGAATCTTGTCATTACCCCGAGCCATGAGCGCACGAATGGCTGTCGGCGCCGTGTAAAACTTGGTCACTTGATGGCGCTGAATCAAGTCCCAGTAGCGACCATGATCGGGGTACACGGGCGTACTCTCAAACATAACCGTAGTCACCCCATTTGCCAGTGGCCCGTAAATGATGTAGCTATGACCCGTGATCCAGCCGGCATCCGCGACACAGGCAAAGATGTCCTCTTCATGGAGATCAAACGTATACTTCGCCGTTAACATGGTATACAAAAGATACCCGGCCGTTGTATGTACGACACCCTTTGGCGTCCCCGTCGATCCAGACGTATACAAAATAAACATCAAGTCTTCGGAATTCATACACTCAGCGGGGCAATACGGACGATGACGCACGAGCTCCTTGTCCATGTCGACGTCAACAAGGGGGTTCATCGCGACCTCGGGGTTTCGTGTGCGCTTGAATACAAAGACCTTGCGCACAAACTCGAGCCCTTTCACCGCGTGATCGACAATTTGTTTGAGTGGCAGCGTGCGACCGCCACGCTTGCCTTCGTCAGCTGTAAAGATCCAGTGCGAGTGCCCGTCGAGCACTCGGTCACGTAGAGAATCGGCCGAGAAACCCGCAAACACGACGCTGTGGACCGCGCCAATGCGTGTGCACGCCAACATGACAAACGCCACTTCAGGCATCATGGGCATGTAGATGGCGACGGTATCCCCACGTCGCACACCAGCGTGCTTCATGGTGTTGGCGACGCGGCACGTCTCCGCCAGCAGCTCTGCGTACGAGATACGGCGACCGTCCCCAATCTCATCGGCCTCCCAGATAATTGCCGTCTTGTTGGGATGTTTTCGAGCATGACGATCGATGCAATTGATACTGACATTGATCTCTCCGTTCAGGAACCAAGCCGTGTCGCCCTTGTTTACACTGCCGACAGTTGCGCAGTCGAACGGACGGAACCACTCGAGGTGCTTGCGGCCGAGTTCGCCCCAGAAAGCCTCGGGGTTCTCAAGCGAGCGTTGATACATGGCTTCATACTGCTGCAAACTTTGCACGTGAGCCGTTGTCGAGAAGCCGTCGGGTACCGGGTACACGTCGTTCATGGCGTTGTTACAAAGATCTCCTTTACATAGCCGATAGAACCGGTAGTTAAAAAACAAATGTTTCTCAACGCAAATTTAGAAATAATCCATGAAGCAACAGGCATTTCTACCGGTATCATCGAAAGTTTATAGTTTAAAGACATAAATGCAAATTATAGCCACATCTGTTGCATCAAGACCAGGAGGTTTAGTTGAAGCCTTTTACGTCTAGTGCACTTTACGGTTCAAGAGCTGTACGAGCCGAGCTTATGCGCTAGGGCCCAGGCAGAACACGGCCATAAAATACAAGGTGAGATTCGGAGCTTTTATCTTTTCCGAGAAAAAAATCGAAATTTGTATTTGTAGATCAAGGAGGATGAGACGGCAAATGTAAATTCCAGGTTTACCAAAAATCATGTGCGCATTACATTCGCACTGCCTACCGGGCAAAGAGCCGGATACCCACCCTCTTTAATTGAATGTTTGAGTTCTTAGCAAATAGGAGAAATCAACAATTTTTTCCGACAAGCGTTGCGATCTACCAGCACTCCCATTCGTCGGTAGCGCAAACTTTATAAGTATTGTTTATCTTAATGAGTTGACGGTCTCGTTAACTAAGTGCCACCTCCTGAACGTGCTCATGGATGCTTAAGACTAAGTCTCTTTCGCATTCAACTCGTTCGAGTAGAGACAGCGGCGTTGAGAAAATCGGTTTGCAGGAGAGGTATAGCCACAACTACGTTCGCTTCTTCAAACTGCTGTGAGGGAGCAGTTCCTCGGTCTACAGTATGGTATCTGAGGGTCCGCTAAATGTTGGTGGCGATACATGTTTGTGTTTTGTCCGATCAAGATAGTACACTTCTGGCCAATGTCACTGAAGAACAATCACGAAAATCGTTTGTACATTCGGTCATGGTCTTGTCGACACGATGGTGTTGCACTGAGACCCGCGACTTACCGTTTTCATAAGAGTTAGAAAATTGCTTGGTAACGACAGCATTTATATTGGATGTTTGGACAAGGCGATCGTCAAGCTATTATTCATGTAGCACACGCAAGAGAGGGCTTTACACCTAAAAGTAGATATGTGCCTTTAGTACTGCTGAAATAAGTAAAAAGAGGCGTGTAAAGTCCATCCTCTCTGAAACCGCAGTATTTCTACAGAGACCATTGAGACCTCGCGAAAAGTCGGCTGGACGCTAACAGCTGGGCAAGGGATGCAATTGATTCTGCCCAGGATGAAAAATTAAAGTTTGACAAAACAAAATCGTGTTCGCTCAGCAGACAAGGTTATACTTGATACCAAAAGACAAGCCACTTGACAGAGTAAATTTTACTTTTACAAAAAGGACGAAAATATGCTTTATCGGATCTTTTAAAGTACTAGATAGACATGGATCCGCCTCGCCGCTAGTCTTTACAAGCCTCTCAGCTTTTATCCAGGATGTATTTTGATTTACAGAACTTTGAGCTTTATATGGGTCCTGAACCACCGCCACGAGGTCCAAAAGGTTAGTAAAGACTGCGCGTGCTAAGCCAGTTACGCTTGAGTCCTATAACGAAAAAGAAAAAGAGACTCTTCGACGCAGTTTGGGCATCGAGCGCAAAAGCGCGCGAAGGTCTATTTGACTACAAAGCCTTGGCTCGCGGACCACACGAGTCAATGTTCTCTTGAAGGGATTCAGGTCCGGGCTTGCTTTACAAAAGTTGGTTAGGGTTGAATCGAAAGCAATCGCAATGTACATTCGGTCGCGCAGAAGTTGTCGCTTTTCGGGAAAAGGCGTCAAACTTAGTCGGGTCGACCCAATTTGCAACGTTTTGACTGACAAGTTTCTCAGTTTCTCGACGTAAAGCGCGTAGTGTAGTGTAAATATGTCTATCGGTCGCCATGAGTTCCGTGAGAATTGACGCGGTTATTACGCTTCACAGACGTCGTAAGTGCCGTTTGACCGAGTCTGTAGAATTCGAAAGGGCGTTTTCATAGGAGACTGACAAAAACGGGTTATTTGTGAGGGATCCACTGACTTTTGGTCACGCGTCCGGTTTTGGTAACAGGGATCCCGTCTTGCTTGCGTGTTTGTCAAAAGGTTGTATCTTTGATCCGCCAAGTAATGAGATAGCAACCTTAGCGCATACACGAAAGCAGTTGTAAAAAGAGGTAGAAATTGAAATCAAAGAATCTCTTAGATTCCCGAAATAAAAGTTCTTCAATTGAATTGTAGTTGCAAAGGTATCCAAAGATATTCCTAGACCAAATGCAAGCCTCAGTTTTCTTGCAGCGCTAGGTAAGCTTTTGAAGCAGCTTCTGAGGCAGTGCTAAAGTATACGCTAAGACATCGTAAAGGTGTGCTGTTGATAAGTTGATTTATTCTGTCTACTCAATTGCTTTCAGTGAGCCTCTGAGGTACACGAACATTGTTATACAGCTCGGCGCGATGGCCTTCAATACCCATTCGAAAGGCTCACCTCTTTCTCGTCAGACCAGCTGTTTAAAACAGGCGACCTCTAGTAACAACGTCTTCCACTTATCCCCGACTGATTGGGTAAATTACATCACTTTTTTCTATTTGTTGCAAATTTGGGTACCAAGGGCAACTTAGGAATGGGCAGTAGATTTATTTCTGACATCACACACTTCCTCGTTCTATTGTTGGCAACGACGTAAACGTTTGGCACTCCAGGTCGAGAATTTGCTTGTTTAACGAACGAAAGTTTTGATTCTGACGACAAGTCAAACACCCATTAAGGGTCATCCGCTAGATATAAAGCCGTTTTGGAAGAACAGCCGTTCCCTTTGGACTCCTTTGCCGCCTTGGTTGTCCAAAGAATAGGCGAGTGTTTGCCGAAGCGGTCGTGGATCTCCTTGTTCCTTGCCTCCTCATCACTCGAAGTCGAAGGTGTCTGTCAACTGCTTGGCAAAGACAAGCAATATACACGTCTCTATTTGGATGCAAAGCTAAATGTTTCGCCAGAACCTTCATTCAATCTACTTTCTTACGAGCAACCTATTTCGTAGTCGCTGGCCTAGCCACTTCCACGGCCTTCATTGAGGCGCAATTTTTGGCGCAGCTGCTACCTTTTGTAATGATGCAGAGGCCGCTTTTGACGTAATTGCACTGTTTGAGACAGTAATAGCCTGGCACATACGGTGGTAGCATTCCCGCTTAGCCTTCTGTGTTATCAGACCAGATTCTCGTGTAAAAGTCAGAAAACAGAGAAGTTTTAATCCCTTAGGAAAATGTAACAAGCGCCTTTTTGTCAAAAAAAAGCGATAAGATATGGTGATCTCATCGGTATGTAAACCGATCGTGCAGGATATTATATTTTGACAGAGGTTTTCAGAGAGATAAGAAATTCTTCATAGTTGCGAGGATAAAATGAGGAAATACAAAAAAATATGATTTTATTCGGAAGTAAATTAAATTGCATGGTATTGCAAACATTAATTTCTTAGACCAGATTGTTGCAGAGTAGCTCACTAAAAACTCATATCTTCTGCTCTATATGAATCAATATTGTCCTAAGCAAACCTTTCGCACTTGTGTACGATTGTAGCCCTGTTTTGACAACAATGGAGTAAATCGTATTGATTTATATTACACACTTCCAGAATTTAGTTCATTTAGAGCACTTTTGCGACGCAATACCTTATATGGCACTCTTGCGCTCATAAAAATAAGTTGTATGCAAATTTGGGCAAGCAAAGGTACCCTCTTATTGTGAGGGGCCTACCTTTTTATTAACGAAAGACATATAGGAGCCTACATACTATATCAATTTTCTCAGCGATAAAACATCGACTTTCTTGCCATTGACATACCAGTTGCATTAGAGTTTTGCTGCCAGAAATTCAAGATTGAATTGCAAATTATGGGTTCGAACGACAGCGAATTTGCCCGAAGTTATCGTACGGAACACAAATGTCGGCTGTAATAATGGTTTTGAACCACCACGGAAGATTGAGACCTGAATTATACGGCACAAAAGGTCTCGGTTTGATGTTGATTTGCAATGCATGATGTACACTCTTATTGGAACCAGGAGCTAAAAGCACTTCTTTTCTTTGGCTTCACTTCCTCGTTTGAGTCATCGTCGTGCCAGAAATGATGCTTTTTGGGGGGCGCTGGCTGATCATCGCTTGAGTCACCAACACTTGCACTTCCTGAATCAGAGTGATGTTTCTTCTTCTTCTTCTTCTTCTTCTTCTTCTTCCACTTGAACAAACGCTCTTCCCTCTCTGTTTCAGCTAAACCGTTGCTTTTTTGCAAATATTTGCTATCGTCAATTGACAGGAAGCGCTCTGTAATCTCGTCGGTGTTGGCTCCAGTGGCTGCTCCTCTCAGCGCAGAATCGGGCAAAGTGCTGAGTCCGTCACCAGTCGTCACCACGACGGCCGCCACAGCAGTTCCAATCACTGCTCTAAGCAAATGCATGACGACGAAAATTTAATCCTGAGGACGTTAAATATTATCTAACTTGAGGCCTTTGAATGTTGTTCCGAAATGTGAAAATGCATTCGGCGTCATGGTGACCTCGCCAAATTTTTGTGTCGCATCGTCGAAAAATTACCTAATGTAATTAATTTCGACTGCACCTTTACGCAAATGCAACGAAGGAGCTGCAAATGTTACTTTTACGCTACCAGTAATGAAAGTAATGGTTGCGACTACGTGGTGTGCAAATCATTCTGACACCTAGCTCCTTTTTTTAACACATTTGTCCCATTTTACTATACTGTATGACGGACGAACTTGTCTAAACTTCAAAGACGTAGCAGCAATCGAAGCCTCCCGTTAGCATTGCTGCAGCTACTTTAAGTTTAAAGGTAGTATAAGCGCGATACACTGAAAGGTTGAGTCGCTTCGATTACACAACATCGTCTCGCTGGCCAGTATCGCCTAACATCGTCATGTTGTTCAACCAGTCAGCAAGCTTTTGACCCTTCAGATAGTCACAAGCACGAAGGAGTATGCGCCCGTTTCTCGTAGCTGCTAATATTCAAGTTATAAAAGAGACCAAATAGCGTGTCATGGTTCTCCCATACCTTCTGATGCTCCGTTTTATAGCAGGTTAAAAAAGCATAGCCCACGTATAAACATTGGGCAAGATTTTAAGCGAAAATGTATTAACACTCGAAATACGCACGTACGAGATCAAATCGCCAAAAGTTTAATGCTGCTTCTACATCACCTTTGTGCGCAACTCTTGGCCTCTTTTTGTGAAAAATGTTTATGGATTTCACCGGTCGGTATTTACAAAATTTGCAAGTCCGATATAGGAAATGAATTAAAAATGTAACAATCAAAATTAGTAGATAAACGATGACCAAAGTGCAAAGTTGCAGTACTTGTCCTGATGCATAATTCGGAGAAATAATCGTACTATTGCCCGCGTAACGGCACAGAACAACAATGGGCTTAGTGCAAGTAATTACCCGTCCAAATGTACGAAATGTCAAGTTTATCACAAAGGTATATATTCAATCGACATTCTCTACATAACTTGTTATATTTTTTTCAATAAAGTTCATATCGAAACTGAAAACATGCTTGTAATATTACATTTTTATTAAACTTTTTTATGAATTCGCACACCCGACAAGCCCAAAATATTCTATAGCCTCGGACTTCATAGCGTTAGTGTGCTAGCCTCAGACTTCTTCCGGTGCAAACTCGTAAGCTGGTCTTGACAATGGATCAAACATTTCCAGTGTTATTATTCGGCCTCAACACAGGACAGAAAAATTCCGTTCGCTTGCTTTACTGACTTATTTTCGTGTGGGTTACAGGCATAATGTTCTTGCCTAAATTTTATTTCTTCGGATCATTTACAATTATTGTCGAGAGTCACTCGTGTTAAATGACATGTTTGTACTGCCTCGATGATCCTTGCCATTTATTAGAGACAGAAATCCTCGAAAACATCAGGAGGGTCTCTTCAACCACATACAAATGTCAGACGCCATCTTTGAAAATGGCTTCTTCAACCTCGCGATTGTTTGCAAGGCCTACATTTTTCTTTTGGTGCGTACACACTTCCATTCACTTGTATACTATCCATCCGTACATGCCACAATTGCTCATCATTACAAGTTATTGATTTAACATTGCTCACAGCAATACTCGTTGAAAGCAAACAAAAATTGTCTTTGTGCCTTCTCCAGCTTCAGCAACAGATTATCTTTCTTACTAAGTCAATGTTTTTCAATTTACATATGGAGCCGGTTTTGTTGATTAATTACCAAATACAGGGCTGAAACCCCCTCTAATCTGAATATTGTAGCCGCAGCAAAGAGAATTATTTAAAAAGATATAACCTTTCACAGAATTGCTTGGTACTGGATAGCGAGCTGAGTAGGGGAACAGAAGGGGAAAGAGTACCACCGCTTGACAAACTCCGCAGTAAACAGACCCAGGCGCTCGCATCGTTGTCTTTCGATTCAGAATAGACAAAAAAGATCTTCACCAGCTGCTTAAAAACAGAACGGTCGCTTGGTCTCATCGGGCTCTAAAACAGATAGCACACTACCCTGCAAATGCCTCTATCCACGTAGCTTGCCAAAGTTGCTGTCTCTGTAGTAGTGCAGCAATGCAGTACTCTCCTGTTGCTACGTTCGTTCCCTCAATCATCCAACTTTTCCAATAAACTCTTAAGTTAATTCATATTTTCGCAAAGTAGACTCTTATACATGACATATGCCTGCTTTTAAAGCCAGCCACCGCGTACCCACTCTCGGTCAATACGTATCGACGACGAGCTTCCCGTTGCTTTATGCGCGTTGTTGTTTGAATGTCTCGACATTAATTCTGTATCTCTTGTAGACATACCCGATAAAATTTCTTGATCTAGTGCGCGAACTGACTTGTTAACAGGAACTTCTCGCCTAGTCGAAGTGTTCCACGAAAACTTCTTAGTGTTTAATTGTCAGTGAGTTCGTTCTGCGCCCTCTGCAGTCTACAGCACTGGCACGTCCTCCTCTGCTTCGTACTCGCCAATCACGAACTTGGCTTCAGCTCCTCCTTCGTCTTCAGTTTTTACTTTGACTTCCAGCTGCTTTTCTGCTTTTCGACTTTTGTGTCTTAACAGGCAATCAAATACCGAGAAGATGGCATAGGGGTAATAAAAAAAAGTAGGGTGTGGATTAAAATTCTGGGAAGGGAGATAGCGGCTCCCTCTATATAGTAAACGGATCGTTTACTTGATTTATTCATCACTTAAGTCTTTAGTCTAAATCCTTTTGTTGTCTTGTCAAACACTACCGGATCAGATATCAACCACCCAGATGTACAAACATGACAACTATATGCAAAACTCCAATCCGTTACAGCATTGACTGTTTGCAGGACTTTTCGAAAACTATATTACACTCTTCATTTGACACACAGCGACATGTCTCTGATGATGACTTATTTTGAATAAAATGTATTTTAAATAAGGGAGAATGGAAAAAATACACCTGTTTGCAAATTGAATGGATTTAACTGGAAAATAGATTTTTATGCTGCGCATTACTGGTGCATCGACGCTTGTTGTGTCCCACATGACCACAGCTGGCGCATCGATAAACACTTTTGTCAACTTCTAATGTAGCATGCTGTGATTCGGTTCGCTCCTTTTGGGGTCGACCTTTTCTTTTGAACGGATTTGGTGGAAGATGCTCACTCTTTACCAGTTCACTTTTTGTCACAAATGGCTTCGCTTCAAGTAGGCAAGTAGATACGTTTTGGTTGACCACATTCCCCCAAACAACAATTCTGCACGTGACAGTTGTTTTAAAAACTGTAGTGCGCCTATGAGGCGTTGACATGGAGCATTCATACAATAGCATGCGCAGATACCCCTAATATTGTTTTTCTCAAGAGCACACCCCATTGGCTGTTTGTTCCAATTCGAACCGACACAACAAATGATGTAGTTGAACTTGGACATGCTTAAATTGTTTCCTCGTACATTTTTAACATCAAAGTGATGCAACTGGCAGCATAAGACGTAACCACACCCCTTTGTTTGGTCGCTCCAGCAAATTTGAAACACTTCATACCGACATAGCGTTCAATTGCCATCATACAATCCAAGATCGGCATATAACGGATGTTTTTCAGCGCGTTGTTCATAAATTTGACGTTATAGGAAGAAAGCATTCCATATCGTGAGCATGGACAATGAGTAATTGACTACATTCCATATCCTACGTCAGCCAGCCATTTGACTGCCTCGCGACTTAGCTTCATCGGATATTCTTCATTGGCTTTGTACGATTGCCTGGTCAGTGTACGTGCTAAGCCCCATGCATGTTCCTTCAACGTCTTGTTTCTAAACTTTTGATTAAAATTTTCCATAAGGTGACGTAAGCAAAAGAAATGTGGTATCTCTGTGCCAGTTTCTTTCATTGCTTGCACTAATCCCTTGCCACGATCAGATATTTCGAAGGCTGGAAGTACAGGTGAATGCTGGAACAGGAACTTGATGAACCACGCCCAATTTGCTTAAGTCTCACTGCTGAACAGCACACCTTCAACTGTGTTCTTGAGAAAAGGGCCATCTAGTACCATGCCGCGTAATGCATACAGAGCAAACGCATAAAATTCTTGCATAAAACCAATTGCTACCCGCAGGAACATTTTTTCTTCAAACTCAATAGAAACCGCATGCTCGCGTATCTCAAGTGCTTCGAAGTACGATAAAATTAATTGATATTGATTTAAATCGTCACCATAGAACTCTTCCATAAGCCTTTTGCGAGCGTGTCGTACGTCACAATTATTCCCATGCCTTCTAAAGATCACGAATGATTTCTGGATACAGGTTTCGGCAATGTATATGCCCAGATTTACCCACGACATCACTTTGCGCTAGCTGCTTTGCCGTATGCGCACGTCGAGCATCCCGCGAGTTAAGTTCAATCAATGTAACATCACCTGTGTGCGCAGCAAATTGTGTTGGAGGTCCAAAGCTCTTTTCGTACGCAAACCGAACCATAAATGAACATGATGCATTCAAACAAACAGATTTGTATCGATTGAAGTTGCTTTGAGTAACCAAGCATGCACGGCAAACACGGCGATTGTACTCGACAACCGCGCGTCTCGACTCTCGTAAACTTGGGTGGAAAAAAACATCTTCATTTGATGAACTAGCGTCGGACTCTTCGCTTGCCACCCACCATGTCTTCTCTCTTCGTCGTTTTATCAACTGTTGTAGTAATGAGAATATTTGTGCCAACTAGAAAGTTTTCTATGCCACGTATTTTTTCATTCACTCCACAGCACCGTACTTAATTCGGTGATACCGCCACAGGCTCCACCTCATTTTGCCCTAATCGCCGAGCTACCACAGTCTTTCACCTCTACCATCCGAAGACGGGGGTGCCATCAGAATCCCATGCGAGTTGTGTTAAGGTGGACTTTCTGGCTTTTTTGTGGGTTAGGGTGCACTTGGAAGTACCGACTTACGCCAAGACTTTAAACAGTATGTCCAGTCTATGAAGTGACTCTCATATTTGTGACAAGTTGGTTTGAACCCGCGCCATCTCTCTGGTTGCATTGCATCTTAACCATCTCTCTGGTTGCATTGCATCTTAACCATCTCTTCAAGGCTCCCCAAAGATTGTATGTGTTAAAATCACTATTTGAAGGAAAGAATTTTCTATTTCTATTTCTATTTCTTACATGTATATTGTTGCTATTGTTGCAGAAATATCTATTGCTATACATATTTTTTGCTTTTTCATTATTTGTTTTTAAAGAGTATTTTTTCCATATAATATGAAAAAAGGTATATTTTTTCCAGGGATTAGTAACCAAAAGGTATTTTATTCCTCAAATGAAAATGTTAATATTCTCCTACCACTCTAACTCAAATTCCATTTCTGTTTACTTTAGCATGCGCAATTGCATACCATGTTCTGCTGATTATGTTCAGCTGACTTTTTGCAAAGTCAGAAGCTCCTTCAGCGAGAGAACTGGTCTCAAATGAAGAATTGATTCTTAAGCGTCCCCCCTCTCTAATCTCAAAACCACACGTGCTAAAAGAGCTGGTAATATACAAGGGTGCCTTAATTGTTTATATAAATGGATGCAAAGTTCATAGATGCGTATATTCTATCGGTGAATGCCCTCAATCCTCAATTCTGGAAAACTTGTCGGTTCACGAATCTTACGCCTCAGCCCATATACTGTATAGTGTGCCTTCAAGCACACGGTTGACCCTTTCGTCTGACCATCTTTCCGAAACTAGTCTACTGCTAGCATCAGCAAGCGGAATTCCAGTAGCTGAACATTATTTTTTTTAGCGCAGCAGAATACAATGGGTCCTTTTCCGATACCATCATTAGTGGAAGGTCATGGTTTATTAATTTCGTACCCAAAAGAAATATTGCTGTTTGTTTCTCTTTACACTACCCAAGAGCATCTTTTATTATAAGCAGCACTATGCATATGCTGCCATTAAGCTCGTATTAGCCAGATATAAAGTATGGACGTTAAAAAATTGCTTTTGCTGGTAGGATTTGTAATGGGACTGACGAGTGAGACGCAGATTTAACACTCTGGCAATTTTTACACATTCTTAAAATACTTGGCTACCAACTTGTACCCGCAGGCCACCAACATATAGTGAGGAATCAAAAGAACAGACGCTTTAAGCCCGCATGGCTGCTAATTAAATCATCATAATCGACCTTTCGAAGTACCGTATTCTACAGACCTTCATCATCTGAAGCAACAACTCAGGTGGAAACTGTTATATAAATCTTATAGTTACGAATTTAGCTTCCTATATCCACACACAAGGACTAAGCTCTTTCTAGCGCAGGATGCTGATAGCTGCTGCCCAACCTTTTTAAAGACCGAATTTCTTACTAAAGTTTTCCCTTTGTCGGAGTAACGAGTATTAAAGTTATCAGCGTATAGGTGGACGCTAAATCTCCACCATGCTCTTGGTCAGCATTTTCTCGGGATCTTTAAAGGGATATACGTCCTCCATTAGTCCGTCGATGATGAGATTGCTTCTGTTTGTGCTTTGAAGTATGCTGAGACGATCAATTATAAGTGTACTGCCGTCGGTGGAGCGATGGTTGATTAAGCTTTCTTGGTTTTCACATTGTATTTCTCATAAAGTCAAATCTTTTCGAGCCTCTATTCACGATCTATTTATTGTGATAAAGTCATTGAGAAAAGATTGATTAAAAAACATTCTTGCTACTCATTCAGCAAATCTTCTTCTGGGTTGTAAATCCTACATGGTATAAAAGCGACGTCGGTTATTTGGCTGTCAGTTATTTAATGCTAATTCACACCTCGTTTTGACGGCTTTAACGTTAAAATCCAACGTCGCCAAAAAATTTGTTCATGTACTAAATCTTGACTTACGAGTGCTTGTTGGGTTTGTCGATTTCCTCTAAGCAAGACTTCAGTAGGGTGTATGAAATAAATCGCTACTCTCAAGAAGACGCACCAAGTGTGCCTTGCGTTAAAACCCTCATTTTATCTTTCTGTAGGACCTTTTATGAGCCAATACCCCAGAGAAATCTGGCGTAAAATTTTTTTGCTTCGGCTAACTATTTCATCCCTCTTTTTTATTTATCTTTTTGGGTTCATTGATCAACTTGCTGTCTAAGACCTCGTTTGCTGCATCAGCTTATCAGAAATGCACGTGCAATAAGTAGTGACCATTTTTTTTATCACCTACCCCCAGTTGAATCTTGTTTAATGCCTAATAGACCTTAAATGATCAAAAGTGCGAATAAATTCCGGCAAACTTCATGTAAAAATTCGTAGTTGATTTACCATGCAGCAAGGCTGCCACATTTATTTGCTTAAAGGGTGTGGGACTCTAGGTCTCTGACATCCATTTTGTACTTAGAGCCTGTACAAGACTCGGACTGCTATCTGCTTGAATCCAAGATTCGGTGTCAGTCTTTATATCAAGACATAATGCAACGAAATGTTTCAAAATGTATGCTGATTTATATTAGGATTTATCAGTAGAGACCCGTTATTTCCTTTATAATATCGACTAATATGCTGGTCATTAGACCATGGACGGCTTTTCCAGTACTACTTATTGAAGTCTTAATGTTTCCTCGATTACCGCGTGAGTTATGTCACACAAAGTATCGCTACAAGACTCACTCTGGTTTCGTGAAAACGCATTACACTTTTGATCATCAACAATCTGGACTCTCTGGGTCGACCTTTTCCACAAAAAGTTATGTCTACCAGCCATCACTGTTGCTTGTTGTGCCACTTATCAGAATATCGCACACCAACCTAATTGAACCTCAAAAGTAAAAGCTCAAGACACAAATGTTGGGTCAGATGGCTATCGTTTTGCTCACACCTTGTGCATCATTCAATGATAAACTGACAACATGCTAAAGACTCAAAGCTAGCTTACAGTGCTGGAATACCACGCGGCTTCCCGGTATAACTACGCTATGCCATTTATTGGCAGTTAAGTAACTCTTAGAGCACACACGCGCCTTGCACGTCAGTCCTTTTCTTACAAAAAAAAAACGTCAAAGTTGACTTAGATCTGCCAACCTCGACATCAGAGAAAAAAGATAGAGCCTAGGATTTGAGTCTATGGCTGATCTATTAGCCTTGAGAGACCACCATGATCAAATCGTGCTCCTCGGAGAAACACTTCTGCGTCGCACACGGCAAGCATGTATACTTCCTGTGCACCGCACCAAACATGTGTGCCTGATGAAACAATATACTAAATTAATACCCTCGACCGAGAGCACGAGGAGCAGAACGAACAAAGGAAGTGTAAATTTGCAAGCAAACTACACCATGTGCCAACTAGCCGTGAACACCCGACATACTTTATTGGGTATCGTTGGTGCATATGACAATAAAGCCCTGGCTTTGACGAACCCTCAGCGTAGATAGGCACAACTTTGACGGAGTAACTATTTATTTGCGAAATTTTTTGATATAGACTACCGTGTTCTTTCAGTCTCGATAGAGCAAAGAATCGGTAAATGCACTTAGAATGCATTTGGTGGTACTTACTCCTCATTGAACATCGGAGAATAACACAAGACAATTCTGCGCTTAACGCGAATGTATAAGAAGCTGTATTACGTCGTGGCAAATTCAGCAAAGTCAATTTGAGAGTAGAGCGTTATTTTCGACATGAAGTTGCTCGGGTGAAGACTTGTCGGCGACTCTCTATATTAAGCCTAGGGTCTACAACATACAGCTATAGTGAAAACGGCTTCCGGATATTTTTTGGGACCTTTTTGCTGGCGTCAATCAAAAAAATATCTTGTTTATTGAACGCAATTCATCGCGTGATGCTGGTGCATTGTTTTTTCTTTAACTCTTTCTAAAATAAAGATAAGCGCCACTATCACACGGATACAATTTCTGCGCGACGCTGCCGCGAGAGTCAAGCATACGTGAAGGGTAAATTCTTGCTTCGAAAAGATTCGAACGTTAGACGTCCCACTTTGGAAAAAAATTGCTCAGGCATCGCTTTACTTTTGATCATGATACTAAGTGTTGTTGACATATCTACGCTTACAGGCGCCCGGCTGGGGCTACGAGCAAAAACATTGCGAGATCTCTGGCAAAGCGTAGCACTTAAGGCTTTCTCTACAAAGACATGCATTGGTGCTGCACCTATGAAGTTTTAGATTCGTCGAGTAAGATGTCGATTCCCAAGCCCGTAATCTTTAGCTTGTTCTTAAAATTTCTGCCCCTAGAGGCAGAGATTGTGGCGCCCGTACCCAAAAAAAAAGTTTAGGCTTGGCTTTCCGTGGCTGTGTCTGCGTATGATTGTACGCTTACTCTGACGCCCCTGCAAGTAAGCTTACATAGAACACCGAGTCGATTTGCTTCCTTCAATAGATATACAGAATTAACATATCTTTAAAACTTTGACCTTAAATGGTACAATATACCGCGATTGCAGTTTGTTATTAAGGACTGTAACAATCGCATTTGAGGTCTATCACAAGTGATTAATAATGCCAAATTTCTGAGTTTAAAGTTTATCTCAATACTTCTTCTTTTTTGACAGAGGTCTTTCCCATAATTTAATTTTACGCGATTTTTTTTGTCTATGCTTTTGGGCACTATATACAAAGTCTTCGGCTGGTTTATAATATGCGAAAGTGAGCTAGGATCAGCAAGAAGCTCAGAAGTTACCCGTATGGTGTTAACGGAATGTAAGGGAAAGCTGATCCCTTCATGTAAGATGGCGTGAGCGGCAATTTGAGAGCAAGCTTAACGATTTGAAGTGTGCTACTTCAACACATCAGAGCATGCGCACACACAGTGCTTGTCACGCTATTGACGTCGTAATTACTGATTGTATCCAGTTATTGTTCTAAGGTTAATCTATTGTCGACATGTTCAGCCTGATGTCAAGCATCGTAACAACACTCTGCAAACGAGAGCACGTAAAGAAGAGGTCTTTCAGCTGCTTTGCGGACCGTGTCGGTATCAACCACATAATTGGTCGTGCTTGCCGACTCCTTTGGTTGGACAAAAAAATATTTTACCAGCACATGCGCATATGTGCAGATTCATTCATACCTAAAAGTGGGTGCATAAGTCTTCTCTTGACCAAGATAATAACCAAGATAAGCATTGTGGGTCTCACATACCCATAATGCATCTCTTGGCTATCATCTTGGTCAAGAGAAGACTTAACACCCAATACCACATAATGACGATACTTGTAAAAACGCCACACGAAAAGAGTTACCTTGATTTTTGTCGCGATACTAGAGCCAGCATTTCATCAATAAATCGATTTAGTTTCGCGTTTTACCGCACTGAGTACTTCTTGTAATTGCATCGCTTCTAAAGTATTAATAAAGGATACACACATTATATCTCGTGCGTACGCACCGCGGACTATATTTAAGTCTGACAAGGCTGTAGCTGTGGCATCAGCTAGGTCAGTCTGGGAGCACACTTTTTTGGCCTATATTTTAAGGTGATTGTCCACTAAAAATGATTACCGTTCAGCAATTTACGGACGAGTGGGGTCCGTCCTTTGAAATTCATGGCTTCAGCAAACCACAAAGGGTCTCGGACCATCCTGCTACTGGCTTTGACGGCAGCAATCAATGTTCTGTCGTGTATAGATCGTAAAGACGCATTGCGAGATCAGCATATCAAGCATGCAATTAGTTTGCATGATCTAGCCAATTTGACAAAACATTTTGATAACGAGACGTAGGTCAAGTCTTGTACGACATCAATTTTGTTCGGTCTTTATGGCTGCTTACAAAAAAGCCAAACACACTGATCACCTCTGCCGCAAATAAACATTTGCCGATATTTGCTAGGCTAAATTATTTTATGACCCTTAAGCTTTGCCTTTGATTGTCTTAAATATGCTACCGATTGAAAGGGCTTCGTTATGATATGGATAGAAGTAAGGGTCCTCTTCATTGATGGCAGGACATAAACGCTTTGATCTAAGAGCTGTATAAGTACTTGGGACCCCTGGAGGATTATCGACAAATAAGTTCTACCCGACGATTCGAACGAATCTTTTGTTGCTGCTGATTCTAAACGCATTCTTTGGTCGAGATAGAACAAAACGCGCTTGACTGTCCACAATACTAACGCAAAAAATAATCAAAACAAGGCGAAGCGTTTTCAGCACCGCAGAGAGGATTGTCATGATAGTGTACTTATCAGCTAACAGCTTCAGTAGCAGTGCTGAACAGCTTTAAGGGCTTTAAGCGGGAAAAAATTGACCCATCTGATGCGTAAATCCTGCAGGCACGCATAAAAATAATGCGATAAAAATTTGAAATCAACTATAGAGGGCCATTCATGAGCCACCCCAAAACTGCTTCAGGATGATTCCTTATGAACGCTCGAAGCTTGAATAAGACCCTTAAGAAAGTAAAATCAGAGATCGTCCTAGAATACTGTTAAAATCAACACATCAGGAAATAAACCTCTAAGTTGATGAGGTACCCACCCGTTTATAGATAGGTAGTCAGTATTTAACGGTTGCGCAAATGTTAGACAAATTACCAGAGACTTAAGTCGATCGTCGACGTAGAGTACACTGTTGCAGGAGAGCCAAGTGCACACAAACATTGTTAAAGTGGCCACATTCAATGCCCTAGTCGCAATGACATTCTTTTTTGTCGTCACACCTCAGTATAAAACTCTCAATCTTTTGTTTTTCAATACGACATAGAAATGCATGATTTTAATATCGGACATCCTGTCATGTACACGCTTGTACATGATAGGATGTGTGATAGATTCGTCCCATATTAACAAGCAATTGACACTATGTGGGGCGGTCCACATCTCCATGCATATCCCGCGCGCGCGAGCTCTGCACTTTGCGTCTTCTGCACAGCCTCACATTCCAAGCGGCATCCGGCAATCTGTGCGTGGCGTGTGCTACGATGTACATAGCACCATCTGCAGGAACTAAGGTCCTGAAGTATTTGCTGAACATCGGGCAGGTAGCAAAGGGATGGGCGGTTAATGTAGTTTATGTAATATTTCTGCAAGCTTAAGGGCTATGAAGCGCACTTCCGTCCCGCCTGGACATTATTAACACGTCAAGACAGGAAATGTGGAATTGTCTAAAGGTACATTCGCCCAATCTAAAAATTAGTATTTTAAGCACGGCACCTTGTGTAACTGAATGAATAAATTGATTAATCTATTAATTTAATAATTTAATAACTGGGAATGGAAAAAAAGCCCATAGCGACTCTAAAGGACAAAATCATTGCTACATTTTTTGAGTCAGGCTCACAATTGCGCATTGCTGAAAGGTAGGGTATCTCTCTGTCCAGTATCTAATCTTCTTTGCCAATGACGGTGATTACATTAATTATGATGTTGTGAGACTCACTTTTCGTGACGGTGGAATAGCGCAGGCTATCGAGGTGATCGCTGGTGGCTAAATTGCATGCAAAAGTCAGTATTGCTGACATGGTTTTGTGAAGCAGTACGCGTTTAAAGGCATTGTCATCCCTGAGATCGTGGAGCAGGAAGCCAATCTTGAATTACGGACTTGAACCACCTGACAATGTCTTGGTATAGAAGTTGGTGTGCAGGACTGACAGGTAGTTACTTCAAGCATAATCAATCGGCACGAGCGTTCTGTTGCTTAGTTACACAAGTGAAAGAGGAATGCAAGCGCTACTATTTATCTGCAAATCAAGTGACAATCTATGTGTTAACCTGCCATCTCAATGTCCTTGTCTTCGGCGTTGCTTTTCTTCAAGTCTGCGGGTGTTTTGCGCAGCGCTTTGACTCGGCGACTCTGCATCGAGTAAATATCTTGGTGGTCAATGTGAACTCGGCCCAGCTTGTTCCCCGTAAGCTCGTCACTCGTGATGTTTTTGATTTTCTTGGGCGTCAAACCCTTAGGCTTCTTGGTGGCAACCTTCAACAATTCGGGTGATGCAAACTTTGAACGACGGAACTCCAAGTCAAAACGAGGGCCCATCTCGTCCAATTCTACCCGAGGGTGTGACTCGTCGCCTTTTTTAAAGTCGATCGAGTACGAGCGAAAAAAAACCTTTTCCTTCCAGGCCGTGCACACGATGACGTGGTCCAGACCCTTGACATTCACACTTTGAACGACAGTACCGCGAAACGTGTCCAGCACAAGGTTTTTAAACTTCATAAAAGCCTCGACACTATTCCACTTGTCGCCCGTAAACACGAAACTGGGCTTGGAGCCGGGTGCTTTTTTACTCTTGCATTTGAAAGCGCTGATGGATTTAAAATTCGAAAATTGAAATTCCATAACATCCAAAATGTGGCCGTCAAATGTGCGGCCAAAAATGAGATTATTTGGACGCTTTTTGGTACTGCTGCCCACAAGAAAGAGACTGGCGTCGTTCTTTTGCGTCAGAAACTCGACCTTGTTCTCGTCGTCAAATACGTGAACGTCGTTCTTCTTGCCCATAAACTTAGCGAACGGAGCCTTGATCATGCGCAAATCACGCAATACCTCGTTCACCTCCTCGTTGGTTTTGTTGCCACGCATCACAAGCAAATTCTTGGTGTTCTCCACAAGTTTAGGCTCTTTGGCCTTCATGGCTCGCTGAACATGGGCCTTGAGGCGCTTGGGCTTGGCCACACTTGTGACCTTGCGGCTTTGCTTCGATGCCTGTTTAGTTACCTTTTTGTTAGCTCGCGAGGCCTGCTTGGCCGCCGAGGTTTTGACAATCTTGCCGCCGCCAGCCATTTCAACCGAAGTAGAGAACGAAAATATATAAGAATATATATTGTCACTTTTAGCGCAAAAATTCTCCGACTTAAAATTATGTGTTTTGATTAAAGTTAATTAAATTAAAGAAAGAAGTAAAAGCTGACTCATCGGCTGGACAAAACCTAAAATAACGATACTTAATTTGCGAGGGTAAAATTTGCAAAAGGGTTTGCTTGAACGGATAATTTAAATACACCGCTTTTGCTTACGAGATGCATCGGACTCTGCGGTAATCGCTTGGATTATCACATTTCATTGACGTATTGTATGATGTAGATTTTATAGCGTTGTTTCTTCGAAGCTAGACTTTTTTAAACCAGTGTTGTCGGTCTCTAGTATGCTAAATCCTTTGAGGTTGCAATTGCACCTACTTTTTTTTCTACCTTTTTTCGTGAGATTAATGCTGACTGCTAAAACTGGGCCCTTTTTAGCATATTTGCTAAGCACATTTTTTTTATTTTCACCTTGTCAATATTGCACCACACAATGCTTTCTTAGCATATCAAATATGGAGATCTCTTACTCGCTTTGAACGTGTCAATGATCTCAGTCGCCACCGCAAATGCTTTCTTAAGGTCTGCACATTTGGTGTGTAATTTTGCACGTACGTCTTGAAAAGCGTGTTAATTAGACTGCTCCACCTAAGCACCAAACCTCGCCACAGATATGAGAAACATTTAAATCAATTGCAGTTACGCTTAATTACTATTTCATTGCACAAGGTTCAGTAAATAAAAGCTAAGTCGACAATGTTTCAATGGTAAATTCAAGTAAAAGTTTAGTGATTAGTAATCCGTCCCGCCACTGTAATAAAGGCGTTCATCCACGAGCAAAGCTCGCCTCGATATTCTTAATGATCGCCTCGAGAACAGTGCTCAAGGGAGCATGCTCTTGTGGACCATAGGCTATAACAGGACAGTCTTCAGCCGAGTAAAATGGTGCGCCTCACTTAGAATGTCACCTCGCTGTAATTATTGTATGTGCGAACGGATCTTGTTCTTTGTGCGCATCCTTAAGAAAACACCCTTAGGCGTTTTATGAGGACCCGAACGGCTTTTGTTCTTCCTAGCCGCCACACGAGAACGGTGATTCGAAAAATCTACTTTGCGGAAAATACAAAGTGACTGGTTAGGCTGTCAAGCCTCGTACTGAGCACTCATCAAAGCTAGATCTTTGCGCTGTATGCATCGATGCTTCCAATCGCATGATTTCTTCTGGCTTGCTGGATACAATCCTTCGTGGGATCAAGATTAGGCACTATTCTTTGTACGAAACCGTCATTTGAGCGGTGTTGGCCCCTTCCCCAACAGTTTGGCAAAATCTGAAATTTCCATCTAGCTAGCAGAAATATCAGTACGGCTTCAACAAAAAATGTATGCCTTCTTCCAGCTCCGATCACACGTTAATATAAGCGTTACAAAGCACAAATATTGTCCCAGCGCGCGCTGGACTCAGGTGAAAAAATTAACGCAAAACTACACGATATAACGGAAATAAGCTACCATGCAAGTAAAGAAATATTTCCAAAAGTCTATATCTCACTTGAGACAGTTCCTGTCTACTTTCTTCTCTGCTGAAAACTTGTTTCAACTACTAACTTCACATAGTGCATGAAGCCGACAAGCCTTACCGTTTCGATAGGGCTTGCAGCTCGACGTTCACTTTCCTTTAAACTAAAGCTATAGTGACCTTTGGCAAGTTTTTCGTAATATTTGCTCGTGCACGAAGGAACGCTATAGATCGGTATGCTTTACTCGACTGGTCTTAATGTTCTCGCACTGTCCCTGTGCGATACACGTCTCGTTGCCTTCGATTGCGGGAATTAAAAAAAGCTTACTCTTCACAACGAATTCCTTACATAAAATTTTTAACTGGCGCTGTAGTCCAGCGCAATAGACTCGAGAAGAAAAATTATGAAGTTTGTCACTAGTGCGCTAGACTAGAGTGCACTCGTGGCAAACTCTTAGCTTTAAATACTAATTGCGCATCTAATCTGCTCCTCTTCCATTACTTAACCAATGCGCTAATATCACCATTGCACTGATCTGACAGAACATATCATATGCTCTCGACTTGTTTACATGAAATGGTGTAGGTGTCCTCAAAATATATGCCCTCCACTAAAAATTCGAAGAGTACATTGTTGGGGCTTCACTTCTCACACAAACTTGTATACCACTTAGCTTTGCGCTCTTCATTAACATCAAAGAGTGAATTGTCCATTTACAGCATGATTTGTTGACTAAGGGGTACGCAATATGACGCTAGCCTAATTTAACCTTGTTTTAAAATGACAAAAAGGCTGACTAGCAGAATACCTGCTTGCAAGTCACACATCTTTAGTATCATACTGTGTCTATACAATGACACGTTTTCGAGCTGAGAGAAGCCGCCAATTTTATGCATTTCGGACGCCATTCACCTCGACTATAATATATTATATCATAAAAAACTATCCGCCCGATTGCACTATAGGTGACACAGGTGAAAGCTGACTTCGACATTATATCAATGCTGAGGCCTTCTTTCTTGCTAGTGTAACCCAAACCTTTCTAGCTCTAGCATAAATCAGTTTCATATCTAAGCAAACATCGCCTTTTTGCTCTACCTGAACAAATTTTGAACTACTCAATACGTCGGCGTTTTGATAGTTAAATTGATTTATTTTGCGGAAATGTCAATTTACAAATACTTATAGCCAATTTCGACTAAAGAACAAAAGATTGTTGTAGTAATGTGGGTAAAACTCGACAACAAAAACTTTTAATTTGTTTTGGCTGCTTCATATTCAAATTTATCTGAGCTTTGTACAAAATTGTCAACATAGCTTTCAAAATACGCAGCCTTAACACCAATTTTTCATTATGAAACAAATCATGGACCACCTGCACACCTTGTCTTCTTAAGATTGCAGAGCTTAGCAAGATGGTGTGGGTAAGGGCTCCGATTAGTGTTAAAGCAACAAATTTACGTGATTTAAATTTGCGTGGAACACAAAGTCGGCGTTAAAGCTTTTAAGGGTTCTAGGTGATTACGCACCATTTTTCCGTACGGCAGATGCTCGTACTAAAGGAGAGCGTTTTAATGACATGTGACCATCCACACTGAGCAAAGGCAATCCAGGAGCTGAGTGGTTGGTAGCAGCAGCCGAATGCTGTTTGCTTCTAAGCAAAGTGACACCTCCGGCAATTACACTTATCACAAGCAATGCCGCTAAGGCATGTTATTAAATTGTCACATAATATTTGGATGGACAGCTTCAGCAGCGATGAAAGAAGCAGATCTTTCAGCTTAACATGCGTTGAATGCATAAGAGCGAGCTGATATACTGCATCGATAATTTGCAAGAAATTGGCGATGTCCATTTCGATGAAGGATGTTAACACCATTGTATCTAGATAAACAGCAGTCTTTGGTATCATTAAAGCGTAATGTCTAAGATACAATAAGATGGGTCAACCACCGTCTTCGCAAGAGTCGGAATCTCAGATGTCCTTCACACCAAGGTACCGACACCGCCTAATTACGTTGCCACCTCGCTAAAGACACAAAGCTGTTCGAGATGCAAGATCATAAGAAGTGGTGAACTTCTTTTTATGGTATCGACTATGCGCCATTAAGGCAGATAACTGAGTGTGAGAAGTAGTTAGCCACTCGTGAATGAAACTTTTATATTCAGTAGCAACCACCGGGACGGCGCGGCGCACTATACACAGCTCGGAACATTCAAATAATTCTATCAGCTGCAATTTGGTCGCGTGTGTACGATGCAAGGTAATTGCCATGGTTGCAATTTCACGTCAAATCTATCACAATTAAGCATGTTGTCAAAGCTTTTACGCTATCCCGCTCATCCATTTATTTGCGGGAATCGTACATGCAATTAGAACTGATGCACAGCAAAAAAGTAAGGATTACTAGCATCTAGTGCTCCAATATAGGAGTATTTTTGATTGGACTTACATCCGACGAACTAAATACTGTGCCATCATTTGGCATTGTTTGAACAGCTTAAAGCATTAATCCAGTGTTAAGATTTCGTTCATTTTGGCATGCAAGTACCTAATTCGAGTAAAAATATCATGACTCGAGTTACGTATTCGGCGGAAGATAATGTTGCTAGCAATTGGTGTTAGGACACGGATTTAATGCACATTAAATTTTATGCTGTAGCTAGGATAAGGAAGAAAATGCATTGCAAAATATTATTGAGCTAATTAAAAACAATTTATATGAAGCTTTAAATATAACCAATTGTTGAGCAGAAGTTTTTTGTCAGCGGAAAGCAAAAAAACGATAAGTATGCTATGCACGAAACGGTGATAGTATCTGAATCAAATCACCGGTAAAGAACTTTTTTTTTCTAAATAAACCGTAGTTTCGCAAACAGCATGTCCTTACCATCTGTCTGTAAGGTGGACAAATCTGGTGGACAAATCTGGTGGACACAATAGCAAACTGTTGTATACGATGAGTTAAATTCAACACTATTAATAGGTTTCATAAGCGTTTATGAGATAATGTTCAAATATTAAAAGCACACGAAATTTAATCTCTTACAGTAAAGCTGAGATCGACACGTTTAGTGTGAAACCGCTCTAGTATATTGCTTTGTTATGTCTTCATATTGAAAAACTCCTTTGTTGTTCTGGCTAATATTGTGAAGCCAGGTTAGCTTTTGCTCATTGTCTTTCAGAGCATACGAAACATATTACTAGCGTGAGGCATTCATGGCACATAGTAAAGATCAATATTTCAGGGCTGACTCGACCTCTTGTACCAAACCCTGCAATATCAAATAACAGTGCGTAAATACTCCAACTTATTGCACGAGCTACTTAAATGAAGAGCAAGCAAATCAAACTTATAGGAGCTACGTCACTTTTGATAGCACGATAGCTAGATTTATGGTACAATGGTGGCTTATTTTATTGTGCTTAATCGCCTCATGACCGCTGCAATGAGGTCAAAGGACGACCGCATAGTGCATGTAACGTTTTAAGCAAAGCGTTAATATCTGAGTGAACCTTCCATTTCGCCATACATCATTCTCAAAATACGTATGCATTGGTACTATCTATAGGAATGTTGTAGACCAGAAACAAGGTCTTGATGTCTTATAACCCTTAAGAATCAAGAGATATTTTCAATTGAAAATATTTCAGGATTTATAACGAGGCGGACGGATTTTAATGACAAAAGCATTGGATGGCTGAGAGCTACCAGTTGGGCTGTGGCAAGACCAGACAACAATATTAAAAGCTATTCATTCGATATCACTGTGCAATTCGCTGTAAGCAGCTAATACTTTTCTCCCTTTTCCGCCTACTTCGCCCGGCCCACCGTCCAAGCCTCGTTCAATAACCGACCTTCAGATAAGTTTTCCCCGCGACTGTATTACATGCAAGCACTTGTCGTGACAAGTCCACGATTCCAAGACAAGATAATTTTGTGGTCACATATCGAGAAGCGAGTTATTTTAACTTATTAATAGGCCCCATAGGGTAAGTACTAGATCACAAAGGGTAACCTTTTGAGCACAAACTTAATGTGTAGAGGTCAGTAATTGTGGTTGCACGCTAGTGTGGTACAAACATCTGAAATCACTTCAGCCGGTTTTTTATTATAGCAAGCGTTTTTTTCTATTAGATCGCTGTACCGCTGCCGCAAACACGTAATTAAGTTATCCACTTGACTTTTCTGAACCTACTTTTTTGCCACTGATCTGTTTCGTTCGGTTCGTTGGATGGGAAATATGAAATACCAATGAGCCCACAAACCCGATTATAAACACCAGTGAGTTCCTAACGAAGCGAATTAAGGAGCTATGCAAGCTTCGACTGGACTCGTGGCTAACAATAAGGAAACAGCAATCTATCAGAGACGAAAGCTCGGACTGTAATGACTCAGGCGCCAGGAACTTAGTGCACGGTATCACTGAAAGCCTAAAGCGTCGTATTTAGCAATTTCAAGAGTTTTTGGAAGGTTCTTTAGATCAAACTATCGATTTGTACAAGAAGTGTAGACAGCAAAGCAAATAAAATCATTTTTTTATTCTTGAGATCGATTAAGGGATAATAGCTTACACAAAGAGCGCTAAAGCCCAGCAAATACGGCTCAACAAGGACGGCGTACGGCTGATCTTCCATCTCCAAACCTATGACCGCGGCAACTGAGCCGTATCAGTCCTCTCGACGACAATAAAATTTTACGGCCAACGTCGCGCTCAAGTTCATGAGTGCCGACTCCGTAATTGCCAATGACCAAACAAATTAAGCCGCTCAGTCTCGTTTGGCTTTTTCTGCAGCGACAGAACAAGATACACTGTCCATGCAGCAACTACACCAGTATCTTTATAAGCAACGACAGCAATACTATGCCCAGCTGCAAGCTGAATCGAGTTTGCTGGATCCCGGCATGACATAAATCGTGTCAAAGCTCACTAAATAGGTCAAATAATTGAACTTTTCGAGTAGCAAAAGGCGATCAATCTTCCTGTTTATAAACGGTATCGCGAAGATATCGAATCATGGATCTTTGCATCGAATCAGTACCACGCCAACGAGCGCCGTTTGATGACAACAGAGTCGTCCGACTTTGTGACACTTATATCGAGTTATTTGGCAAGTCCAAACTAAATAAGTATTGTGCCTTATCAAATAAAGTCTAGACAGTGCCCATGTTCTGTGCGCCGATTGCAAGAGCATGAACGTGCACAAGACACGGGCACTGTCTAGACTTTATTTGCGCATACACTTCAGATCTTATGATATCGAGTAGATTTTCGAGAGCGGATACTTCACCTGAAGCTGAGGGAAAAAAATCAACGAGGACGTCTCTAGATGACATAACCTGATTTATTCTAATAATCAAAAGCGGTTTTTTACGGAATGAAAACGGGAGAAGACAGCAGAAAGATCAAGAAGAATGCCCGAGCACTCTCCAGGAGGCCTTTAGAATCGCCTCCATTATTGATTTTAGGTAGACCAATCTGTGTATTGGCCAAGTCGTATTAGGCAATGGAGCTTGATCGGGGTATTGTTCAAACAAGTCACGACCCCAGAAATTTAAGCCTTTTCACAAAAGATAGGACCGAGACGACGACTGGATCAAATCCGCAACATACAACAATTGTGTTGTTGTCGTCTATAACTCTCCGGAATTTACCACTTACAAGAGTAAGGAAGCGAATCGTTATACTGTATGCTATCCTCGAAGCAGAAGCCCAAGCTTTATATAAGTAGGTCGGAATAGATCCGTCATCGTCCTTATCTGCAATGGGCGGTGTATCCAAGACTTGGTGAAAAAACTTGAGCTCGAAGTGATCAAGGGTGAGATGATGCAAGTCGACTTTGGATACGACCAGATTGTTCACCGCCTCGACAAACAGTGCACATGAACGTGGGATACCAGATGTTTCATTGACATCGATAGCGTTCCAAGTCATGCCATTTCTCTATAATAAGAATGTTATTATCGTTCTGATATAACTTTATGACCAAACGCAGATACCGAATGAATGACAGGACGCATCACACGTTGCATCAGCGCGAATCATCACGCGGCTATTTACTTAAGCCCGCAATGTCAACATATATGTCGATGGGTTGATAGTTAACCCAAGGCTCGCATAAATTAGAGCCGCAGGATTTCTACTTCTAATATCGTCAACAAGGCTACCATGATCGTCAATGAGTGATACAGCTAGTTTCATCTAAGAGATCTTTGATAATGTTGCGTCATGACAAAGGCACTAAAGCATACTTCTTCGTCAACCCGCATGATACCGATGAGGCTGAGCGCTTCAAAAAAAGGGTGGGGATCGCTTCAAGGCAATGCGCTGCGCGTACTAAACGCCACGCAAGTGTGCGGACAGAATTATTCGCACAGAGCTTACTAGCGAGAAGTCTCTAGCACGGGAAAGATCAAAGTCTGTTTAAGCCTGGTACCAATTTGATTTCACGTCAAACAATGGTGCTAGAGCCCTGGAAAGCGCAGAAAAATTCAAGAGTGGACCAAAGAGATTGTTTGAGCAGGCGTTATACAACTAAGTTCGAGGCACTAACGCTTTGTACTCAAGACGTCTATAGTTTGGCGTATTGTGCACGATTATCAGCAGCTAGTTCTAGCGACAATTTTGCCGACGATACCGATGCCGCGTAAGGAAGTACCTTTGACGCCATGTCCAGAAGTCATTGTTTTTCTTGCCTAAAATTATTGAAGGGTTACCATCAGCTTCAATTGCGTGAATCGGATTCATTTTTTGCGTTTTTGACTTCAGATGGTTCCATGGGACTTAAAGGGGGCCCGGGTACGTCTAACCGACTTTTGCAGAAAGTATTTTGGGACTTAAAGATACCTGCGTTGTCACGCAAAGTAATGTTGTCGCAGATAACGTTGCGGCATAAGATCGTGTACTTAAAAGGTGTAAAGAGCAGCAACTTCACACCAAGTTATTACAGTGCCAGCTCTGCGCTTGAGATCCCATGTCTGCGGGACTTTGTCGAACAAAAAAGTGTCCGAATGGACCTCGACGAAGTTATCGTAAAATGACCTGTGTCCAAGACAAAGAAACAAACGGAGCACTTCTTAAGAATTACAGTTTATGTCCCAAAATTCTACAAGGACTTTGCGCAAATTTCAGGACTACTCCTTGAAAATATCAATGAAAAGAGTGTCCTTAAAGAGCGATCGAGCTCTGAGCTGCTTGACCATACTAAGGAGCCGCTTGACGCTTTCACCCGTTCTCAATCATTTATACACTTTAAAATCATTTATATACGAATGGACGCATCAAATTTTGTGATTGGGAGAGTCTTGCTTCAAGTGGAGCTGGAACTAAAGCTTACGAATGCTTTTACTGGTTGGAATATGAAGCAAGCTGAGTTGAACTACCCTTTTCGTGAGCAAGAGCAGCTTGCAATCATGCATGCGCTGCGATTATGACGTGCGTATCTTCTCGATCGACAAATTACGGTCAAAATGTTTCAGATAATTTTGAAGCAGAAGACTACGAGCCACAGAGTAGAGAAAGACAATGTATTTGTTGGAATAGAGACCTTCAGTATATATTCGAGAAGCTACAAAAGAAAAGAGGTTGTCATAGCAGGATGGTATTTCTTATTGCCAAACAGGTGAGGGTGAGACTCACGAATGTATACTTTCGACGACGAATTAAAAAAATTGCGTTATCTGGAAAATTACCGCCCTGTAACGGCAGGCGATCCAAGATCTTACAAAATCTATTTGAAGTGCGCCAAAAGTATTACATACCGAAAATGGCGAATTGCATAGAGCGATATGTCAACAATTGCAAAATGCGTCATTGCAGAATGTCTAGACAGACTAGACCACCAGATCTCTTCGGTCTTTGGGAATAGAAGATTTATCTCGATGGACTTTATCGTGTTTTAACCGGAAGTGGAAAGTAATTTCAATGCCATCATGATAATTGCTGATTGCTTTACATTCCATATTTACGCTTCGAAGATACTGCAGAAATTGCGAAAATCTTCATGGGAAATGTAATAAAGGGCCATAGCATAACAACGCCCATTGTGACATCAATTTCAAATTTTGACTAGCATTCGTGGCTGCTGTGGGAATGCAACTCAACTTGGCTTCGGTTTTGGGCCACAAACAGTTGTACTAGCAAATCAGTCTTACTGTTCACCTTCGAGAAGCCGTCAACCCAGCACAGAATGGTTGGACAGCTTTCTCTGTTTGACAGCCTATAATCAACGCGTACTTTTCATATTAAGAATGTCACCTATTAAAGCGGATTAAGGATATGTTCCTTGTTTAGCGGATGTTGTTGCATCAGATCCAAAATGTCACAAGTTAGAAAATTAAGCACCTTCTCGAAGGGAGATCTTGTGACGTAACCGCCGTCACCGGCAAACCTGCTATTATGCCATACATTTTCTTGTATGATTTTTGCCTAGATAAACTTTCTTAACTGACCTTAAGGCCTTAGAAAAACATGAAAATGACCCCAGCTTTTCCGCGATCGTTTCATTGTATATTTGACAGCAAATATTAGTACTCAATTGTGTAAAATCTTCAATAACTGTTTATCAATCGTGAGAGGCCCAAGGTGAAATGATTGTAGCTAGTCTCTTGCGACTTCTGCAACAACTAATAATGAAAGCTCGGTTTTGAACTATTGGCCCTCGAAAGGCCGAAATCACTGCAGGTTTTTTTGCATCGTAATATTTACCCACAGTGCATATATTTAAATGATTGGCTAGTTAGTCTCCCCCCAAAAATATTTTTTTGTACATACAAGTCCTATAAAAGTAGCACAATGGGAGCTAAGTACTGGTAAGACTGATTGGCTTTATAAACAGGTCGTCTGATCAAGGCTCACTACTTTTTGAGCTTTTATCGAAAAAAAGTCGCGCATGTTTTACTTTCAAGATACAATGTAAAAAGTATGGGGTTGTGAAACCAGTTTCAGTGTCACTCTCGCTACGAGCTAAGTCATTTTGAGAAACTATAATCAAGATACTAAACGTTAACAATAAGGATTGCGTTCGCTATGGCTAGCAGCAGTTTGAGGACAAACAGGAAATTAGTAACAATAGTACCCTTGTTTTGATGTTAATTTTTTAACTTGATTATAAGTGCTGCTGGAAGAATGACCGATCGAATGGGTCTAATTTGGAGATGCCCTAAAAGTTTTACGCCGCAGCGACACGCAAGAGAAATTATGTAAATCCTAACTTAGACCTATCAGGCAATATTAAGGTCCCGAGAGTCATTACATGTAAGTCTGGAAACGAGCGTACATGCTACGATCAATACTCTAACTGACAAGATTTTTTTTGCTTGAGAGATTTATGCCAGAAGAATGAATTATGCTCACTGCCTAATTAAGCCATTTTCTCGCACCAAAGATGAGACACCAAGGTCAACCACATTCCACGCTCACAATTGGTTAATCGCCGACTGACTTTGAAATCGTAATATTCGTGAGGAACGGCTTTTTAGCATAGTAAAGAGGACGAACGACGAAACACAGCCGGGAAAAACATGTTTAAAATAAAAAGGGTATTTTTGCTCGCGGCTAAAAAAAGACGCACATTCCGAGCCTGTCTACTGTCGTATAAATAAGAAGTGTACAGTTTTCACTTTTACCAAAGCCTGCAAAGTTGATATAATTTGTAGCGAGAGCGACAGTTTTGGCTAATAAAAAAGTACGTTGCGTTACGCATATAGAATCGAGAATGTTATCAAGCATAGCTGCTAGTTAGATCACATTGCTCGATCTCATCTGTGTGTCAACAATCATCACTGCATTTTCTAAAGCGCCTGTCGAAAATATGATGTCTCGGTCAATATATTGATGAAAAAAGCAGTTGTCAAGAGCTGATAATGCATAATATACGCAATCAGAAAAAGTATGCTGGAAACATAGTATTAATAAACCTTCAATGTAAAATACAAAAAACAAAGTCGTCAACTCAAAATTGTATTTTAAGCTCATAGATGCTCTAATTAGCAGCGACCTCTTGGTAAAGTCTTGCTCACTCTGCGTCATCTCCGTCGCTTCATAAGTCGCCCATTCCTTCGTCTTTTAATGATCCGCGGATTTCTTCACTTCATCTAGTAGCACCGAACATTAGAAACAAAGCAAAGTCGGAAAGTCGCAGCCAAGCGGTGAGTACACCCATTTGACACTTCTACCAAATCCTTAGCCTAATTACGTCAATGTATGGACCACAGTGCACTTATCGTCTGCTGGGCCTTTATGGAATCCAACACTGCTAAATCTGATGATACGCACATGGAGTCTTCGTGCAACGATAGTGCCACGTGGAGCTTTGTCCAGATGAATATGTCGCTGCTTCCTATTGCACGTCCACTGCCTGTCAATGTCGCCTATAGGGTACAGGAAGGTGCGGCACTTGCAGGTATCAAACCCAGTACCCCGACTCAAAAACTACACCATCGAGTGCGTTTGAAGACGAGCAATATTAGTCCAAGACGGCAAGACATTGACAGCAATAGAGTGCGGTCAACGACTTCGACACCCTCAAGTAATTGGGGATTGCCCCCGACTCCTAAATCGACGGGCTGTGGAGCCAAACGAAAATATCCAGAGACGTGGCATGTCCCTGCAATTGACACGTCAGTGTCTTCGCTGTCAGATAGTGACTCGTTGAGGACGCGAAGTTTAAGTGAAGACCTTTACCCTCCAGCTCCGCGAAGTGATAGTGGATATTATAGCGACTACGCTAGGCAAACACCATTAGGCTATAGCCCAGTGCACCGGAGTGCTAGCTTGCCTTCGGGCTGTGTAGCTAATGGGTTGTACAAGGGCAAAAGGATCTTGGAGCTTCAAGACGAAGATCGCCGACTTCATCCGGACGACCGCAATTCTACATCGCCGTCCAAGCGGAGTAAACGGTAGCCGTTCTTTAGTCGGCTACTTTTTTATCGACTGCGTACTAATATTATTTGCGAAAACAAATTTATCTTTTACCTTAGTCCCCGTGACGCTCGTTAGCTCACCTCGAATCAAAATTGAAATATCAAGATTGAAATATCAGTACTACGTCACATATTAAAGTGAACAACAGTGGCTGTATTATAAAATATGCTTTAAAATACGGCCAATATGACACATCGAATCAGTACGTGAGCTATATCGTCGTAAGACGTGGATTATCTAAAGAATCTTCCACTCGCAACCTAATTGGATCCGATTCAAGCATTATCGCAAAGTGCCGACGTTTCCACGTAAGAAAAGCTGTGTAAAGCAACGAATGGGCATCATTGGTCCGCTTGCATTTCATCTAAGCGCACGCGTGCACTCGGAATACATTCTCGTTGCCCTCAATGTCCTTTCTCGAAAAAGCTAGTAATCGCGCGGTTTAAAGTTGTCAAAGTAGCGACTAATTTGCCCCATGCACAAATCTTGCGTTGCCTCTGGCATATCCTCAATCACTTTTGCTAAATAAGCCATACACGTACCGTTAGCATTCACGACACTACTAAGACCACACAATTCCATCGTACCTGGAATGCCACCAATTTTTGAAAAAGGTGGGATAACTGCATCAGCAGGTACCACGCTATTGTCCTCAATTCGGCAGCAATCACGGATGATAGCACGCTTGCCCTTCGTATTTAGAAGAAGTCCTTATAAGTACTAGCGTCATAGTTTGTATACATTCAAACCTACAATGACACAATTCTTGCCAATCTGCACATAAGACCCGACCATGGCAGCTTCCACGACCGTATCCTCCCCAATGTACACAAAGTCACCTACCTTCATTGGAATAAAGGCCAGCCCCCTGTGCAGCATGAATAAAATGCATTAGGACTGGAGAAGGCTAGGCTGCTTGATCCTTACGTGGACACGACCCTCATTGGCGGCTTAATAATGCATCGCTCTCGAAGAATACACTGCTTCCCAAGTGATACTTTCGCTAAGTCTCCGCGGACGACTGTACCCGAGTCGATAATTGTCTGCGACCAAGCCAATACAATTTAACCTTTTCAGAGTCGAGAGTAAACATTTCTTGTCGTACCTTGCCGCGTAAATGAATATTATGGGCACTTGATAAAATGCACTTGCGGCTTATTTTGCTGCCAAATGACGTCTGAATGTACGTCTCCGAGTCAAAGCGTGTCTCGGCCGCTTCGACGTACGGGTTCATACTGCAGCTTTGCGACTCATACATTCGGACAACTTTGGTTTGCTATTTGGAGTAGCGCACATGACATGGTATATCTTGTATAGCGACTACCATGGAACGTCATACTTCATTTTATGAAAATAAACAATTGTTTTGTATACTATTGATGGTCTCTTATAATAAGTTTTCAAAGTACTAACACATAAATTTCATGCTTGTACCTTAATGCATAAATGTATCATGTTTCCTAACCTGTACAAACACTAATATCCATTTCTTCGCCGGACGCTCATATTCGACGAGTCTTTGAAGCGCCACCAGCTGCTGCGATATGTTAAGCTCGATCATAAGCATGTATACGGCGCGAAGTAAGGGTTCAAAGAGACCAGCACAAGTGTTAAAGGCAACCCCAACATAATTTTCTTCTATTCCGACATTTCAAAGCCATTTTTTGTTTGGATTAAGCAAATAAGACCGCTTTTCGTGGCTTTCAGGATGATAAAAGGCTGGCCCTGGTGCATTCCCTTTCAAACCCTTTTCTTCAATCCTCAACGTTTTTGACTTAAACACGCTCGCACATCCTCGCTTCTCGGCTAATTTACTGAGTAATGTTGGTACTTCGTATGCTCCTGGACCTGCACAGCATGAGTAAGAAATACTATCATGGCTGCTGATGATCATTGCCTCGCTTACCGATTACACCTTCGATTCCACCATTTTCTAGCGATCGTCCAAAGCGGTCTGTATTTCCGTTACCGAACGCGGCACTCTTGTGAGCTTTGGCCACAAAATCATATCGAAGTGCAGCTTCAGCATCTTCGGCATTGTACGCTCCAGGACCAGGTGTGAAGGATTCATCACGAGCCATACGCTCTACAGACGATTTAAATACGGATCGAAAAGAGCGATGGTCGCGAAAAGACCGTCCAGATTTCACGGACTCATATTGCCCTGGTGCAGGAATCTTGGCCGGAAGTTGCCATCCACGGGACGTTTTGGAAGAAAAAACAGATTTGGAAATGTTATGTGCGATTGCTGACGACGGTGTATCTACGTTGTAATCGGCAGGTCCCGGAACAGAACAAGTTTGCCATGGATTGTTGGTGCCATTTGACTGATATCAACAACAATAGTTGATTAAACCTTAGCGTGCAAATTTGAACATTCTAAAAAGCCGCTCACCGCGTCAACAAAGCTGCTCATTCCGTGCTTTTTATTGTGTGTTTTTCTAACATCTCTGAAGTTTGCTCAAAATCATGGCAAAGCTTGAGTAAGTGACGCCGAAAGCTAGAAGTGATAACAATAACTTTGAGTGTTAATTACCTGTTCGGCTGGTATTGGCCAGGTCCTGGCACGATCAGCTTGATCTGGTCTTTAAATCGTTTTGTTTTGGACACGAATCCTGTACTGTAACCCAATCGAGAAACTGATCCTGAATCGATTGTCGAGCGTACTAAGCTTGGCGGCTTGTAATATTGGCCAGGTCCAGGCAATTCGTTCTACAAAAAACACATCTTTATCACTTTCCACATTATAAAACTATGTATACGCACTTCGCAATCGCCAAAGCGATTAGTTCGATTGCCAAAGCCATTGCACTCAGCTGTATCACAATGCAAAATTGCCCCAAACTTGGAGGGAATCGAGGATACTTTCTAATTGCGATGCATTCCAAATCTCAGCCACACACTTTAAAAGTTACACAAAACATGTTCATACCGTAATTGAGTCGAGAGGTGCTCGTCTGCGGGCTGCTGTTCCACGCAGAACAGATCCATTGGATTTTATCCCCACTTGCCGAAAATTCGGCTTAGCTTGTACTTCCTCAGCCAGATATGTCGACGCAGGTGGCTTCATTTTTAATAGCAAAGAGATGCATTTAGTTTTTTATAGAACGCCATCGTTGGAATAAGACTTTAAATTTATTTGAATTTTTTTTTCTCTTATGCATAAATTTTTACGAGTGCGACGTATGGTAATGCCAAAAGGGGCCCTAGTTACCTTCGGCTTAGTGACAGACGTGCAGTACGCGGACGTGGAAGACGGATGGGATTTTCACCACACTACACGGCGATACTACCGCAATGCACTGCCTCAGTTACATGCCACGGTCGCAGAGTGGCTGCGGGTAGCCAAGACGGATACGAATCTTCGCTTTGCCGTGAATATGGGAGACCTTATCGATGGCAAGAACGGACCCGCTTCCACATCTCACCAGGCTCTTGCGAAAGCGAAAGCGGTATGGACTCTATTTCAAGACGCCATTGGGCCAGTGCATCACCTAATTGGCAACCACGAACTCTACAACTTCTCTGTGCCATTTATTAAGAAGGAACTTGTCTATCAACCGCCAACGACGTCAAATGATGATATATCGCGCTGCTATTACGATTTTCAAGTCACTGAAGCACCCAGCTTTCGCTTTGTTGTGCTAGATTGTTACGGTTTATCAATTTTGGGACGGGAAAAGAGCAACCCAGTGTACCAGGAAGCAATGGCATTGCTGCGACGCATGAACCCCAATGAGAACCTTAATTCTCCAACGGGTCTATTGCATGAACAACAGCGATTTGTGGCTTTCAATGGAGCTGTGGATCAAAAACAAATGAAATGGTTGGAAGAAACGCTGGAAAAAGCCACAAAATGCGACGAAAACGTGATCATGTTTACCCACATTCCAATTCACCCAAGTACTATATCAGCACCTTCGAGCTTATTGTGGAATTATTCAGAAGTGCTGGATCTTGTTCAACGCTTTGCTTGCGTTCGCGTCGTCTTCTCGGGTCACTCCCATGCAGACGGTTATATTCACGCTCACGAAGGGATGCACAACAAAGGAGTGCACTTTGTCGTGTGTGACGCTATTCTAGAATGTACATCATCTGAGACAGCCCATGCGCTGGTGCATGTATTTGATGATAAATTAGTCATGCAGGGCTATGGCAAGATACCCACGCGCGAATTGTGTTTCCCTAAGAATAAGTGACCAATTAGAAAAATAAGTATGTATAAAGGATGTATTCGTTGTAATTTGCGAGGTTTTATTTTATTTTTACGCGTCATTATTACTCAGAAATTAGATCGAGCTCGACAGCACAAAGAAGTGTACTGACAAGACAGACTACTTCTGTGTAGTAATATATGACGTTTTTCTCTCATTGATTCGCAGAATTCCCAGTCTTGGACCCAGAGAATCGGCGCTTGGCAAAAGCGCAGCTGCTTCAGAGGACAGAAGTGATTATCATTAATGATGTTCATCCTTCTGCTCGGCAAAAGCGTGTCCTGTGTGAATAACATGAGTAGCGCTAGATTAGTTTTAGTTCTCTCACACAGTTGATCAAACACATACGGTGGTGGCACCACCACTCAACAGCGCAGCCAGCACCGCCCACAATCAGCATCATGTGCGCCAATGGCTTGATGCTGCCGTTGTAGATAAAGCGGTTTCCGTAGCCCTGTGCCCACGCATTAAACTTGTTCGTGGGTGGGTTGGCCGTGCGGGCGGCGATTCCAGCACGGGCGCGGTCTACCAGGTTGGCGGTGGCAGCACGCGCGGCCTGGTATTCCTGCGCCAGCTTTTTCGGGTTTGTGTCAGCTAGGCGGCGAATTTCATCCAGCGTGTATTCCTTGGTCATAGTGGCGTATTGTTTGTGCGGCTGATGGAAAGCTTTGAATTCCGCACGATGATTGATTAATAATCGACCGTAGAAAAATAACAGCTACTCTTGTAAATTTGTTTCGAATTGTGAGAATATCCATCTTAACCATCTCTTCAAGGCTTCCCAAAGATTGTATGCGGAATATTACTACTTAAAGGTATAAGTTCTCTATTTTTTATTCTTAACATGTATATTTTTGCCATTGTTGCAAGAATATTTATTGATAGGTATCTTTTTTTGCTTTTTCATCATTTTTTGTTTTGGAGGAGTAATTTTTCCGTTTAATTTGAGAAATTTTTTCCATTCTCCCTTAGTTTTATTTAAAAATAAAACTAAGGGAGAATGTGCTTAATTTATTTTAATAAGCGATTCGAGATCACAAAGATTTTATATGTTCCTTCACGCCTACTCCGTGCAGTGCCATATGACCTCGTTATTTTTGTGGAGAAAAAAGAGCATTAATTTCAGAGTCAATATTTCTCCACATCGCTTGGTGGTGTCAATCTCACCTCTCACTAAGCATACAGCTTTTTCGATCAAAGCAAGTAGAGAGATGGCGCGGGTTCAAATCTGCTTCTTACAAAGTGGCTTAAAATTGCTGGACAGACCAAACAATGGGGTGCGGTTATGCCAGTTGCATCACTACAATGTAAAAAATGTACTAGAAAACAATTCAAGTATGTCCAAATTGAACTGCATCGTTTGTTGTGCCGGTCTGAATTAGAAAAAAAAGCCAACGGAGTATGCTGTTGAAGTAAACAGTACCAGTGGTACTGCGCATGCGGTTATGTGAAGGATATGAATACTGCATGTCGACACCTCATAGCAGCTTTCAAGTTTTCAAATCAGCTGTCACGTGCAGAATTGTTATTTGGGGATCCAAAACGTACCTAATTGCCTGCGATGAGGCATTCAAAGTGAAGCCATTTGTGACAAAAAGTGTACTGGTAAAGAGTGAGCATCTTCCTCAGATCTGTCCAGAAGAAAAGGTCGACCCATTTAAAGTTGATGCGCCAAAAAGTGTTTATCGATGTGGTACATCAAGCGTCGATAGTTAGGTATACATTTTTTTCTCACTAGTTATTTTACTTCGTAGGTAGTTTTTTTTCATTTTGGTGGAAAAGTTATGATTCAAGGAAGGTTTTTTCCTTTTAAATATTTTTTCCCGTTTAATTTGAAAAAAGGTATATTTTTTCCATACTAATGTATTTTGGTTCTCCTTTCAATCTCTGATAATCGACTAAATGCGGTAGGCAAAAGTAGATCTGCTTTTTAAGGCCCTTTCTATCGAAAGTCATCTCTGAGCCATTTTGATACAGACCACCGCTACTTAAGGCAAGGCTCTACAATGGAGTTAGTACTGTGAATGCCTTGAAACGGACGTTCTCTTGTCTCCTGCATCCACGGACACCGCTAATATAGATTTGTACTGGTCGAAATATCTTCTGTGTACTTCAAATTGCTCGCATAGCTTGTTTAACAACATCACCAACCTTGGTCGAACAGTTGGGAACTCATGTAGTCTACAAAATCAGATGTCAACGCTTTTATTGGATTAACAACTTACGTCATATTAATTGTGATACTGCACTTTTGCTCGAAAATGAAGCAATGTTAATATTTTTGCACGTCGATGGTGCTCAGTTATTTTTTGCTTTTCTAGTGGTCCCTTTCGACCATTATCGGACCTGTCAAGTCTTAGACAAATTCGACCATGCCTGTTGGAGATTCAACAATTATTGAGATGATACAGCCCCATACTCTGCCTTTCAGCTGAAAGCATCACCAAGAATCAAGCGAGTAATCAAACAGGTACATCACATAGTGTAACACATTGACGAAGGAAGCTAATTAGAGTCGGCCATCGGACGAGGCTGATGCGCGGACGAGGCAAAGTCGTATAAATAGGATGCGTGTTTGTTACATAAAGCAAACTGAAAAATGATACTAGATGAAGAGCTCTTACGACTTATTTTCTTGCCACGGCCTGACTGGTGCCTCTTAGCTAATTACTGCTACCATCCTAAGAGTAATCATTCTTCTTTATTTAATCTGGCTTTTACTCATCCTAGGTTACTTCCAGCTAAAAAATTCGCTTGCTTCTTAATGATCATGGAGCATCTGGAACTTTCTACTGATCGGAAGCTGCCTATTCCTATGGAAAGTACTGATACATATGTATTTAAAAAACATTCTTATTATGTTGCGTAAAAGTCGTTACCGACAAAACTGCCGGTGACGACGGTTACGTCACATTACCATCTTTCAAGAGGATGCCTATTTTAAAAGTTAGCGCTCATCTTTTTTCAATTCCCAGTAGAGATCGATGAATTTAAAAATATGCTTTAGATCTCCACGGGCTCCGAAGTGGCTTCCTTTTTGGCTTCACCAAGCTTCCAAACTTTGTACTGTATGGTTCCCTTGTTCTTACGATGTTCAATTACGTCATCAACGATATCACCCTCAAAGCCATCGGCCAACATGACCTTGTTCATCTTTTGGGTTTCTTGCGATACGGCTTCAACAGTGAAGTGTGAAGCACTGGGTGCAGCTTCAATCCCTTCGATAATCTTTATTTATAGGTAACTCGTAAATTTTCTTCGAAATCGGGAATGAGCCAATACATCTGGGCGCGACAGTCTTCGATAGAGCAAAATATTTGTGCCGGACATCGAAATTTTTGCCATCCAAAAGCACCATATCGCCAACTTGAAAATCTCGGACAAGTCTATCCTTGTCATAATAGTACTTCATGCACTCGTGTGCTTCGCTCATCCGGTCCTGTGCGACCTTAAGTAACTTTTTTGACGTACACAAACTTTTGTACTGTATTTTTCAACTTATAAAATTCTGAATCTGATGCCACATCATCCGGCATATAAGAACATATCTTAGATTCGCTTCGAATGGTGACATTCCAATCGTAGAGTGTACGCGTCGATTATAGGTTATCTCAGCCAAATGCAAAAAGTCAGCCTAATCACTCATTGCTGGGTTGACGACACGTCGGAGGTAACACCGAACAAAACAGTTAGTTCTTTACGTTTGTCCATTCTTTTGCGGTCCAAAAGCCAAAACCAAATTGTTTTGCGTTCTCGGAGCATACACAATTGCTTGCCACAATTTCGAAAAAAACTTAATGGCTCGGTCGGACACAATGGTCTTCGATACGTCATAACCCTTCATATATTTCTGCATGAAGACTTTTGCAAATTTTGCGGTATCGTCCTTTGTCTACGTAGCGATGTACATGACCCTTCTTGTTAAACAATCAACAATCACCATGACGGCATTGAGATTATTTTTGGTCTCCGATAAAGACACGATGAAGTCCATAGAAATGTCGACCCATTTGCCTTTTAAAATATACAAGGACTGAAAAAGTCCTGGCAAGTTAGTCTGCCCAGCCCTTTTGCGCTGACATATTTTGCATGTGTTGACATTGCGCTGAATGTACTTCGTCATTTTTGGCCAGTAGTACTTCTAACGCACGGCCAGATACGTCTTGAAAATTTAAGTGGCCTGCCGATACAAAATATGGCTCTCAAAGATGACGCGATTTTCTAGATCTTCGTCGTCTGGAATATACAGTCGTGGCGTCTTATCTTCGCCAGTTCGGTAATGCAAATTGCAATCCTGCAATGAGTACTTTGACATATTAGCTCTTTTTTACAGCTTCTTGACGATGTACTATAGGACTCTATTCCACGCAAAGATTGCCTTCGTGGATTGAGATACCGTAAGCATGTTCGTCCTGATTGTCGCCACGATCTCGCGGTTCTTCACCGCTTCCAAAAGCTCTTGGAAGCTGGCTTAGACAGCTTTAGTCTCAACTCACGATTTGGGTGACAGTGCATAAGCCACGGTGTGAGTTTTACCGAAATTCCACTAGAGTAAAGGCTGACATTCAGTAAGCTCATTGAATCGTCGAGCTACTCTGCGATTTGTAGTCTTCTGCATCAGGATCCTCTCAATACTTTTGCGATTGACCGTAAATGGTTGATTGGGGAAACACACGCCATATATTTAGCGCATGCATAATTGCTAGAGGTTCTTGCTCACAAACAGGGTAGTTCAACTCGGCTGGATTCATCTTCCGACCAGTAAAAACAATTGGATGCTCTTGCTCACACTCTTTTTGAAACAAGATTCTCCTTATCGCAAAATTTGAAGCGTCCGTTCGTATATCAAATGGTTTTGGAAAGTTTGGCAAACTTAATACAGGTGAAATTGTCAAGCAACGCTTGGGATTGATGTCGAAGCGTTAACTGATCGTCCGAGAGTTCGATTGTTTCTCGAGGACATTTTTCTATATACTGTCGTGCAGTGGTCCTGCAAATTGCGCAAACTCCGTGCAAAGCCTTAAGACATAGACTATAGTGCCTTATAGGCACTCCATTTGCTTTTTTGTTTTTGGCACAGGCCATTCTGAGATCATCTTAACCTTGTCGGGATCCATTTGTACGCATTTTTGTTCGACAGGGTTTCCTTGGCATGAGACCTCATCGAAGCAGAGCTGGCACTTTGACAACTTGATGAAAAGTTGCTATTCTTTACGCCGTTTAAGTACACGATTTTAAGCTGTTACATAGTTTGCGACATCTTCACTTTGTTTGAACACGTAGATGTCGTCAAAGTAGTTTCTCATCACATCCCTTAAATCTCGAAAGGCGTTTTGTAAAAGTCCCATGGGAGTTACTAAATATTCGTATAGACCTTCCGGGTTAAAAAAGTTATAAATTAAATATCTGTACCACGCAATTTGTCCTGATGGAAATTCCAAAGTAGGTCCATGCACGAAAACCAGTTACCTTTGGACGTGGCATCAAAACTGTCTCCCTTACGCGGCATTGGTGTCGCCGGCAAGATCGAGACGTACCTGGTCTAATAATGTCTGCTTGAATCATCTCTTTGGTCCATTCTTGGATTGTCCTGAAACTACAAGAAGTTTGGCATCAACACGACTGCCTCCAGTGTACGCTCGGTGATTGGCCTCGGCGACATGGACAAATTTTACCAAAATGACGTGGGCAACACGCTGTCGTCATCAACTGCATGCGGGTCACGACACCTTTCACTACCTCGTTGTACAAGACATACGCCACAAATGTTCCCTTTTACATAATAATAGAAGGAGTTCAAGACAAAGAAAGCCATTCACGTGGCAAAGTGGCTCCTCGGCTAAAATTATTTTTCGGATATCGATTTGTAACCAGGCTTGAGCAATATCTGGTGCTCTATCTCTTCCCGTACTTGAGGTGCCTCGCTTGGAAGCTCCGTGCGAAACACTGTGTTTACATACTTGCGTAGCGCTTCATACATCGCATTATCCTTAAACGACTCTCATCCTTGATTCTTAAAGCGTTCAGCCTTTTCGAAGCCATAAGGGTTGACGACAAGAGCACCCTCAATGTCTTTCTCGTGACGCAACATTCTCAAAAATAGGTGAGAAAATTAGCTTTTTTTTCCTTGACGGCCGTGGAAGCCTTGTTGCCGATAGTAATCGGAAATCTAGCGGCTCTAATTCATTCGAGCTGTGCGTCGTCCGGCAATTTATCTGGGCGGACGTTAATTAAGCGGTCTTAGTCGAATTGCCGCGTGGTCCTCTATGGTGATGCGAGAAGGCATGCGCCCTGTCACCCAGTTGATATCCGGAATTTGCTCACAAAGGACATCCTTCCAATGGTAACATCCTTTTGCTTAGAAGCAGGCATGCCTTAGGACGTCCCCAATGTAATAGGAAAACCAGGTATGTGCAAGTTCATGTGTACCGTTTGTTGGGGTCGATGAACAGCCTGGTCGTAACAAAGATCGACTTGCATCATCTCACCCTTGATTACTTCGAGCTCAATTCGCTTCACCAAGTCTTTGGATACACCGTTAAGGCTACATCCATTGTCGATAAAGACAGTGGCGGGTGTCTCCTGACCAACGTCAGATTCGAGAATAGACGACAGTGCACCTCTATGTGCACCTCTATTATAACGATTTGCTTCCTTACGTTCAAGAGTGGTACATTGCGGCGATATGTGGCCGGCAATGCCACAGTCGTTACATGTTGTCGATTTAGTTCAGCTGTCATTCTAGTCCTTCCTCTTTTCGTATTGATTGTGTTTCTGAGGTCGTGACTTGTCCGCACGATAGCCTGATTTTGTGGACACCATTTTGAACGACTTGATCGTGATACGATTTGGCTTGCTTGAGTAATGGGCAAGCTCAAACTTTATTGGCCTTCTGTAGAGGAGTCGGACTCTCTTTCTTGATATTCTTTGCGGTAACTTCCCGTAATTTGTTCTGGAAAAACAACCGCTTTTCCAATTTATTGATTTCCTAATCAGTTTCGGACATCAAGACGTGGAATTTAAAGACGTATTCATGGATAGTTCTCTTTTGGTTTAGGTGTAAATTACCCTTTGAGTTTTAAACAGTGCCTATTTCTCGTACACGTTCATGTGCTCGCAGTCGACGATAAAGACACGGTACCAATTCGGTACGGATTTGCCAAAACTACTTGAGATAAGCTTTACAAAGTCTGACGACTCTGTTGTCATCAAGTGGCGCTTGTTGGCGTAGTACCTTTCCGTTGGGAAGATCCGTGATTCAATATCGTCGTCAATTCTTCTTTTTTGAAACAGAAAATCTTTTTTTCTTTTGCTCGCCTCTTGATGCAACGAGAAATATAAAGCGTTCATTGGCCTGTTGCATTTAGGCTTGCGTTTAAGCTTGCCCCTGGGATTAACATTGCTATTGCTTCTCGGGCTTTGGTCTTTTCTCTAATGTCATGCTTGGTCCTGACAACCTCATGGAGATACAAAAGAGTGAAATACAACCGTAGTTGCCGCATGGACAGTGGGCCTTGTTCTGTCGCTGCAGAGGGAGCTAGCGAATAAACCCGCTTGGCTATTGGCACTTGCCGCATCTTTTGGAGTCGCCACTCGTGACCTTGAGCGCGAAGTTGGACGTAAAAATTTGTTTTAGTCGAGAGCACTTATTCGGCGCTGTTGACAAGATATAGCGCTTAAGGTTTTCTGTGATGTCGTGCACTAAATTTCTGGCTTCTGAGTCCTTATGACCCGACATTAGAATTCGAATTATTTGGACAATCTTAGCCGCCTCACTGTTGATAACTACAAGTCTTGCCGAGCTCCTTGTTATGTTTGTTAGGAGCTCAGCAGTATTGCTGAAAGGGTTGTGGGCTCAATAGTCGTTCATTTTCCCATACAACGAAACCAAACGAAATAGCTCAATGGTATTAAATGTAGACCAAGCAAAGCCAGGTATGTAACTCAGCCAGAGGTCATTTTGTGTGTTTTCAAAAGCAGGACAGGAGTTCCAAAAGTCAAAAGCTCAAAATCGCAAGCCAACTGGAAGAGCTCCAGATGTATGTACCGCACTAGCGTGCAGCCATAGTAATCACCACTTGAAAAACCTGTTAATAAAAAAAAAGTAGTTCCATAAATACTATCTGAAAGTGAAAAAGTACTTTCAATATATTCATATGCTTGTATTAAAGTAAAAAAAAAGCTAATGAAATAGTAATAATTAAACTTAAGATTGCATTTTTTATTTTAATTTAATTTTTTTATAACTCTAACAATCCATTTTGAATTCCAATTTTTTTTTTATTATTAACAGTTTAATAATATATTAGATTATAAAAATTATTTTAATATATAAAAACTTAATAATAAAAATTTTATATTAAAATAATTTTAATTTATTAATTATCAAACCTTGTTTTATTAGATATCCATTTCTTATTAATGTTAAAATTTGTCTTAGGCAAAATACGAACAATCTCATTATTAAAAATATCTCATTTTTTTTAGAACGAATTCTTAAGTTAATAAAATATACTTTACGAAAAAATGGAAAATTTTTAATTATTGGAAATAATGATGAGATAAAATTAAAATAAATTTACGTTATTATTAAATGATTCCATAAACTATTTAATTAGAATAGTTAAAGTTATTATTTAATGATTTGAAATTACTAAAAAGTAGTTAGCAACTTTTAGATTGCGGATCTACAGAATGAAAGTTCGAATCTTTCTAAGCATAAAATTAATATACATATATATATAATGTGAACGTTAAGCTTGTGCTGTTCGACAACCGTTCGTAAACTAGTGCTTTCCACTACGTGACTCGTACCAACAATCACGAGTAACTCGATTCTCAACATGTGACCGCGAGCACCCTTGCCTTGAACTCTTGAACTTGACCAACAAATGCTACTATGTAGGATAGTCACGAAGGAAACTGATTAAAGCAGGCCGTCGGACGAGGCTGAGGCGAGGGCGGGGCAAAGTAGTATAAAAAGGAGAATTGTTTGTTGCTTAGAGCAAATTGAGAAGTGATACTAAATGAAGAGCACCTACGATTTATTTTCTTGCTACAATCTAACTGGTGGATCTCAGCTATCTACTGCTGCCATTTTAAAGCTACCATTCTTCTTTATTCCATCTGGCTTCTTACAAATCCTATATTGCTTTCAGCCAATAAGCTTGGTTCTCAATGATTATGGTACACCTTCTGGTCAAAAACTGTATTATCGCACATACCTATGAATAATACTAATGCACATGTTTTAAGAATATTTTTTTATATTGCTGAGAAACGTTACCGTCAAAACTGCCAGTGATGACGGTTACGTCACACATAGCCTGTGTATCAGCGCTCTGCACTGCTATATGCACGACCACAAAGTAATGTGCCGAATTGTGTAAGCTGTCAGTTTTGAAAGACCACGAGCACTTTAGCGAGCCAAGGGCTTTATAAAAGCGAAAGATCTGGCCAACTTCACACCATCATAGTACATAATGTTTATCACCGCTTCTTGCCTGAGCAATCCAGCCCTGTACGCGCACATATTATTTTTTATTGCAGTTTGTTCTACAAAAGCAATAGCACCTAAAATAAAGAGATGAATTGACGAAAGCACTGACGCAAAATATTTTGATATGTTGCCAATCGAAAAGCCCGTAAAATACTATATTAAGCCGTACATTCTTTTAATATTACGGCTTCATTGAAGGCTCCCGAATTGCAAGTTATAAGTCATAGATACCTCTCCGCAGGACATAACAATGGCCTTCATCTTTGGGCTAAACATACACTGGCTGCTTCATGATTTGTAAACTTGATCGAAAAAAGTGGTCTTCTCATCCATTTACGGAATTTCTCATCATATAAAAGCTGCTAAAGCTGAAAGTAGGCGTATAATCTTCGTACGCAGCAAGGGTACAGGAATGATTCAATCCATATAAAGCTTTGAATAGCAAGTCTTGCCAGAACTGATAAAAAAATGACTCATTTCAGGGAAAGTCGTAAATTGCAAGTCTTGTTAAAAAAGCGGTCCATTAGTTCAAAAAAAATTGAAGTTGGAAGTGGGCGTAGGATCTTTAAACACTGTACGGACACAAAAAGTTTTGCGCAGTCAATTTCTTTTTCTGTAAAAGCCTTTAACTGCAAGTCTCATTATGAAGCGGTCCATTAATCTATCGAAATTTCTTAAGGTTGTTGTAGGCGTAGGATCCTCGTACGCAGTACTGGCACGAAAGTTTCTGTGCAATAAATTTCTTTTTCTGTATATAACTGCATGTCTGATTTTAGAGCAGTCCACCGGAATATCGGGATTACTTAATGCGACCAGTATTTTTATACCATTTCTATTTTCATAGATCAAATATCACAGTTTATTGCCGGGCGATAGGCTTTTTTGTAGTAAATTGTGCATGGGGTTGAAGCTACTTTGTGTACTTATTTGCAAGGAGAGCGTTCACGAACTGGTCGTAGGCATACCTGGTTTTCTATGATTTTATTTAAACCGGATATTAGATTTTCAAATATGTCACTCTGAGAAACATGAAGTTTCTTTTTTAGTGCTTTTCTTTATGTATATGAAAATAGGAGCCTTAGGTTTCTTGTCTTTATGCAACTTAGACATTCTCGACTATGTCTAAATCTCTGGTTGTTATCACGTTGAGCTCTCGTAATTTTCAAGAGACGTTCGGCTCGTCTGTGTCTGCGGTGTCAAAGCCTTTTAATAAGAGAGCCGCTAACCACCACCACCCTTAATGCAGTACCCCTAATGATCTCTGATTGGCTGAAGCGAACACCATTAGATTTAAATGTTATGTAGGATCACAGGGATCTGAGATAGTACTACAAGTTGATTGTTTACTTGTTCGTGCCAATTTTAACAATGTATACCTGCTTCCTAGAACAATGATCTTTTGTAGCAAATTATCAGCTTTCATACGTGCACATTTGCAAGTTTTTTTGCATTGCGAACGTTCACTGTAATATTACCGTTAAAGTAGTTCAACGTACTCTTAACGCTTTCGCTACAACATAGCCTTCCGCCGATCATTTCTTGACGGTATATATCTCTACACCGCAAAAAACCATAACTCAGATCAGTAAATCGCAGAAAGTTGTACTCATTTTTCAGCAAATAACCCTTATATCAATAGCAGCCGCCAGACTGTAGGTTGATATTCTGTAGGACTACCACGCCAGCTAAGTTATCGAAGTTGGTCCAAGTCGACAACTTTCTTTGCCAATAATTCCTCAAATTGTATGTAGCGTAATTTTCCCGACGCATTACGTGAGGACAGACCTAACGCAATAGACCTTAATGAGCATTCAATTAACTCATATACGCACCTTGGAGAGGCCGATGACGGCATTGCCCACACTAGCGATAATTGGCCCGTATTCGCTTTCTTCACTGATCCCGGCAAAGCTTGTGGCTTTTGTTGCGCCAAAAATTTGCTCTTTCCCCGCCCTACGTTGCTGTATTGCAGCTGTTACACGCTACTTTTTCTTCTGCGCAGACTTACGCAATGCAGTCTTAAGAGGCTTCGATGTCGTCTCCTGCGGAGGAAACTGTATAATTGAAAGATAGCCGAACTCAGACATTAATTGTCAAGCCTAAGCATTAGTAACTAGCAGACGCACCATATTGTAAATAGAAGGATTGTTTGTTGTAGCTTCCATCTTTGCCGTTGCTGCAAACGTATCGATCTCACGGCGAAGAGCTTTCCTGTACAGCGAGCAATACCGGCACTTTCATTCGACATTTAAGACGATGATCGTGCGATAGTACGCACTCCGCGTCGAACACTTTCACGAGTTCCATTCCTTACCGATCGTCTAGTTAAAGTACACAAAGTAAGATTAGGGGAAGGCTGGTCAGCGAAAAGGGGGCTGGTTAGCGGCTCCCTACAATAAATTTATTAAAGGAGCAGCGTAGAATTTTCGCTAATGTAAACTGCCTTGCCGGCAGAAAAACGCCCTGGTATGCCCGCCACTCACAGTTCTTTGGATGCGGCAGTTTTCTTTCAATACTCTTCTACAAAGTTTCTTTACCACCTAGCTTCTGCTTTTGTAGAGGCAACATACGCGAAATGTCCAGCATACACAGTAATAAGCAAGCTGTAGGTACACGTTATTAAAAAAAAGTGAAAGTTCCTCTTCTTGGACTAATACTGACATCTGACATCTATCTATGTCATTGTAAGTTCTTTTCCTCTACTACCTTCAAAGCAAATTCACCACTTTCTCACCCAAATTTTTAAACTTATGGGACCTCGTGCACTTGGATGCCTACTTGCTTGATGCTCGATCCGTCCGCCTTTTCATGATGTATCACCAATACTGATCCTATGGCTGCTAACAACCATGCTTTTAAAAAGGTCCAGGCAAGTATAGTTTGCCGCTGCGAAGATGACGTCTTTTCAGACTCTTTGCCTAGCTAAACTATTTGTGACACATTTTGTATCTCAGTGAACGTATTCAGTGTGTGTGACACAAGTTACTCAAAGCTTGAAAGTAAGAGTCGATAAGAGCGCACTATCTGCTTTAAACACTAACAAAAAGACGGCATCTTGTGCTAAGGAGCTACGTAAGTAATATATGTTGGACATTTCCCCAACAGATTTTTTGGCCCGTCAAGCAGTAAAAATGTATACACAATTGACATTACGAGAATTATATCTAAGCCTATGCATTAAAAAATGGGTTCACTCTATAAATCTAAGCAGATCGAGATATGAGATTCGCGTGGGCTCTAGGTATGGAGCAAAGGTCAAATACCTGAATTTAAACTTTTCTTAGGATATAAGCTATGGCGTCCTCGCTACACCTAGTGGCCCCGTAGTCAATAAATACAAGTACGGATCGTCGGCAAGAATGTCGCAGTGCTCAATCGCAAACAAGAAGGCTAACTATAACTATAAGCTGATATTCCTATTTGATACCGGAGGGGATGAGACAATTCAGTTAAATAGAAGCCCAGCAAAGTTATACGGAATAATTGCGTGCCTGGCCAGTATTTTTAGCCAGGAATAAATATTGGGTTAATAAAAAAGGAAGGTCACCGAGTCGCTCACTTCAAAGACTCAGGCTTCTGAAGTGGATGTACACTTGAAGCTAAAATTGCTCATGGTGGGCGCGAAAAAATAGGAAATTAAAAATTGAAATTTCGCTCGGGTCAGAAAGGATGCATAACCGAGATAGCGGTTTTGATGTAAACGGAGACGCAGATAGCATCTCAAAGCTTGGCAGGCGAGAGACCGAATAGGCACTAACGTGCAATACCTTGGCCGGGTTGGCATTTTCCAATAGGGGATTTTGATGACGCACTTGTTTTCGCCACTTAGCTATGCCTATCCCTTCATTTCATGAGTCGCCAAGGCAAGAAGGAGCTGGTAAACTTTATCTTGGAGCTTTGAGTTTTGTTGATATGTGCCTTTCTAAAAAAGAGGTAGCCACAAATGTCTTTACTGACTCCTGTCCTTTTTCTTCCTAGCCGGTCATGACTTGACGTGACACATTTCGACTTAATCGTGTACAAGCTGTAAAAATGAGATTCAACGACAGGTAAATTGAGCCCATCAGGAGGTCCGGTCTCTGCGAAATTGGGAATTGTAGCTATCCAAGGTACACCGTCAAGCTACTGGCCAACATGTCGGCATTTGTCTTTGCCGGGTACCTGGCGTTTGAGGTTTACATGCCCCTGCGCCAACATCAAGGTACTAAGAGCTAAAACCCCGCAGCCAACCAGTGTCTATCATGTAGCAAAGGAATGACAGCACTAAATGAGCGTACTCGGGAGGAACTATGCTTTGCCGAGAATCCGAGTGAGATATTGGTCGCAACAAAATGTCCTATCAAATCTTATTTATAAGTTGCTGTGTTACCGAGAAAAATGACTCCGTATGTCGAGCAAAGATGTTTGGTCTGCGAAAACACCAAAGTGACATTGTCGCATTTCGCTTAACGATATCACTGCCGGACAATCTAGGTGTGAATTTCCTCAACTTTGAAAGCGTCGAGCAGTGCTTGGTCTTGTACAGATGCGAGGTATGGTCTCATCTTGGATATTGTGTAGTTAGGTGCCAACCTTGGACTGATCGGAGTTGGGTGTCTATTTCCGCATTGTCCCGAGCGGAGCTTCGGTGAATCGTAATCCATATCAGCTTGGAGGCGAAAATGCTCTAATGACGACACTATACCGAGTCAGTCAATGTGTTGGACACTGCAACATTTAAAAACAGATCCAATATAGAAGTCTTAAACGATAAGTACCACGAATACTACTGAGGGGGTGCTTGACAGACATAACTCTTTTTGCATATTATAAGAAGATAACATTGGATAAAATAAAAAATCGTTTTCTCATAATCGTTCTGTTATCGTTTAGTAGATAAAAGTAACTCGTTACCTTTTCGGTGATTAAATTGGCTTAAAACCAGGAGCCAAGTACTGCGCTGCACACATTATTGCTAGAAATTCGTGCAGGGATAATGACTGCATCTTACTTGTTAATAGAGTGCACGATGTGCCATTTGACACTGGCATTCTGAAACATGCGAGCGACCAAGAAGTCACAGTGTTTTAAGGATTATGGCCGGAAAAACAAGTGAATAATGGAAAGAGTTTGTCAACTCAGTGCCATTATTGACCGCGGTTAGCACTTCAAGTGACATTTTGTGAGAGTAGTCAGCAAAAGTTTAACATGCATTACAAAAGTATATGTCATCCATAGCGCTTGGTCATTTCCGCCACCATGGGTGCGAAGGACATGACCTTTGCAATAATTTTTGCTTTCGTACCAAGCAGTAAAATGAAGACACATGATCCGTTGAAAATTGTCTGAGCCTGGCGTTTGGCGAGGGTTTATAAAAGAGGAACAAGTTACGTCGACTTCTTGAGTATGGCTTGGTTGCTGTACTGGCGTCACCGATGGTACTCATAACGAATTTGAACATTACATTATTACGTAGCAGGTGAATCACGAAGCCAAACCTCCCTGTTTGCCAGATTTCTATTCAACACTTTACACGCACAGTCTCAATCACTTCAAACTTTTTGCTCTTCTTGATCGCAGCCTTAAACTCCTTTCTCAACTCCTCGACGCTTTTCAAAGACAATTTCTTCTTTTGAATCTGTCGAAGTAACTTTTCCCGCAGCACATGCATTTCCATCTGGTTGCCAGTTCCCGTCAGCGCCATTTTGATCAACTTGTTCCACTTTACAGACTTGTCCTCTGTCTTGCGCTTTTTCACAGCAGTCTCCATCCTCTCGGCTTCGACTGGTCTCTTCTTTTCCATAGACTCCTCAGCGTTCGACGCTGTACTCTCGTTCGCTGGCACAGTTGCCTTAAAGGCCGTCTCATAAATTGTCCAGACTTTTTCAACAAGTGGCGCATCATGTAGCACTAAGCTGTTGGTGACAAAATTGGCAAATTTGTTCTTCTTGCGAGGCACGTTGTTGTATCCAGCGACGCGCGTGAACACATCCTGCAGTTTGCGGTCTTTAGGGCAAGTAGCCGACTGCACGACAGCCATCCACCGCTCTTGTGGCGTCTGCTGCTTTTTATCTTTACTCTTCTCCTTGTTGCCCTGAAACAAAGTCTTTTCGTACTTTTCGGCCTCCGAGATGCAGCTCGTGTGCGCCGCATAGCTGTTGCCTTCAAACACGACACTGCAATCGACACAGCTCACTGCCCAGCAATTACGACAACGACCCGCATGGGCGTCCACTTTATTCTTTTTCAGCGTCTCGTTGCAGCCTTCGCATACGAAAAACACCATGGAGCTACAAGCACAAGCTTAAATACGACACTCACTCGTTGCCATTCACACTGTTCTTGATGTACGTCGTGACCTAATTGGTCAAAATCCAGCAGTAGATTCCACCAATCAACAGCTCTATATAATTGGCGCCAAGTACTATCGCCTTAACCTCATGGAGTCTTCGACTGCTGCCTCTGTGACTGGCAATAAGCGCGTGCGCGAAGAGAATGAGCCGCTAGACGAAGAAGAAGTTGTGACGCTCTCGGATGTGCTCAAGCATAATGATCAGATGACAGAGACAGCGGACGCCGTGCTGGGCGACGCCAGTGAGACGCATTGTAGCTACTCCATGGGGTACATGCGTCAGGCCGTCTACGCCTGCTTGACGTGCACTCCCAATGCCCTCGAAAAGCGTGAGACACGCGCCGGCGTATGTCTAGCGTGCACATACAATTGCCATCAAGACCACGAGCTCGTAGAGTTGTACACGAAACGGGCATTCCGCTGCGACTGTGGCAACGGAAAATTCCCGACCAGTGAGTTGACATTGCTGCAACATGAAGTAAAGTCTTGCAATTGGTATTTTTGATTAACGCATAATTGCTGATGCTGGTAGGTAATCCTTGCAAGCTTGAAGCAGATAAAGCCACGACAAATGGACGCAATACGTACTCGCAGAACTACGGAGGGTTGTACTGCAATTGCCATCGACCGTATCCAGACCCGGATCGGACGACGTGCGAGGTTATGGTACAGTGCATTATATGTGAAGATTGGTTGCATGAAGAGCATATTTTTGAAAAGCGAGATGAGAATCCAGGTGCTAGTGAGATTATTCATGCTGAAGCGAATACAGTCGCATCGAATGCGATCGATAAGAAATTGCCTGTTGATGTAAATACGGAAGCTACGACGGACAGTGGCAACGCTTTATCTACCGACAGTTTTGAAGAACTTATTTGTCTCGAGTGTATGAAGAAACATCCGTTTCTTATGGCGTACACTGTGGACTGTCCCGACGAAAGTGCCACTAAAAGCGTACCGATGGAATGTAGTTTAAAGGTCAAGCAGCGACAATTAGAGACAATGGGAGTCCCAACACTTCGGCCGACATTTTGGTCAAGTGACTGGCGCAATGAACTTTGTCAATGTTCATCGTGTGTCGCTTTGTTTGAGAGACAGCAGATTGCATTCCTGTTGGATCCCGACGATTCCTTGCATGTATACGAAGCCAATGCACGAAAGAAAAAACGCGCATCGGAGGAAGAACTTGCCCAGCAAGCATTTGCGAACAAGTTGACACACGAACAACAAGTGGAAGTGGCTATTGGTTATAGTCTCATGAAGAACAATCTCCAGCAATACCTTGCAGGCTTTGCAGCTGCCAATAAAACTGTACGGAAAGAGGATATTCAAGAATTTTTTAAAGGGCTAAGTCAAGCTAAAAGGCAGAAAGTTGAGTAAAAGGCTTGAAATCAAGTGCATCTTCTTGAAATTAGCTCTAAATCATTGAAACTTGCTCACAAAGTCGAACAGCTTGGCTGTCAAAGGCAATTTCTCCTCAAGTGCATCACCAGGTTTAGCCGTCTCGATCGTAGCAGCCAAACGCGCTCCTTGATCAATAGCACGCTTTGCATCCAACTCCCCCGCTTCATCAGCACCACCGATCCGAAAGACAGTAATGCCCTTTTCTAGCAGTGGTTTCTCCAGTTCGCGAAGTGGCACTTGGCCAGCACAAACGATCACATTGTCCACGTCCAGGATATGTTTCTTGCCACTCTTGTCTGTAAAGTGTAGCCCTGCGTCGTCCACTTTGTCGTACGAAACGCCACCAATCATCTTGACGTTGCGATGTTTAAGTGAAAGTCGATGGATCCAACCCGTTGTCTTTCCAAGATCCTTGCCGTGTTTCGTGCTCTTCCGCTGCATCAAGAAAATCTCACGCGCGGGTGATGGCACACTGGACTTGATACCGGCCACACCGCCACGCACAGAAATGGTTGTATCAATGCCCCACTCACGAGCAAACACATCGACACTCGAGCTTGTGGACTCGCCGACGTGGGTGAGGAACTCGGCGACGTCGAAGCCAATACCACCAGCACCTATGATTGCCACCTTTTGACCTACAGAAGCCATTGTTTTCAAGACATCCATGTAATTTAAAACCTTAGGGTGGTCTGCACCTGGAATGTCAAGGCTTCGAGGTAGTACACCTGAAGCCATCACTACCTTGTCAAATGTTTCGGTTGTCAAGTCTGTAGCCTCAATACGTCGTCCAAGTTTCACATTTACACCCTTGAGCTTCAATTGTTTTTCAAAGTATCGAAGCGTCTCGTGAAACTCTTCTTTGCCTGGAACGATCTTAGCCATGTTAAACTGTCCACCAATGACCTCAGCTTGATCAAACAATGTCACTTCATGACCACGCAATGCCGCAATTGTTGAAAATGACAATCCAGCAGGTCCCGCACCCACGACAGCCACACGTTGAACATCTTTAAATCAAGAAAGCTTTTAGTCGTTTTTCAAATCGCCATTGTTCCAACCTGTACTCGCTTACCATCAGTTGATGTGTAGTTCAACGACGTTTCGTAGCCTGAACGCGGATTAACAAGACAACTCGCTGTGATCCCTTTGAACGTGTGGTCCAAACACGCTTGGTTGCATCCAATGCACGTATTGATCTCGTCGATTCGATCTTCTTGCGTCTTTCGCACGAATTCCGGGTCTGCTAAGAACGGTCGTGCCATCGACACCATATCTACCACACCATTTCACATAAAGTAACTCGAGTTATAACAACATAGACCACTAAAGACAATACTTGTACCAGCACGTCCTTCAGCAATGATTTGATTGGCAATATCTGGCATATTAATGCGATTGGTTGTAATCAAAGGAATGGAAACTTCCCCCATCATTTTTTGCGTCACCCACGAGAATCCACCACGTGGTACACTCGTAGCAATGGTTGGAATGCGTGCTTCATGCCACCCAATGCCCGTGTTAATAATCGTCGCTCCAGCTGCTTCAATCTGCTTGGCGAGCATAACAATCTCGTCCCATGTACTACCATCGGCAATTAAATCCAGCATTGAAAGACGAAAGATGACAATGAAATCCTTTCCAACCCGAGCACGCACAGCGTTGACAATCTCAATCGGAAAACGAATCCGGTTTCCATAGGCCCCACCCCATTGATCTTTGCGCTTGTTGGTATGCTTCACAATAAATTGATTGATCAAATACCCTTCCGAGCCCATGATTTCGACCCCATCATAACCCGCGTCGCGTGCCCGTGCACCACAATCCGCATAGTCTTGTATCGTCGTCTGGACCGCACGAGGTGAGAGTTCTCGTGGCGTAAACCACCCGATGGGAGCTTTAATGGCAGACGGCGCGACATTGAACGGATGGTACCCGTAACGTCCGCTATGTAGGATCTGCATTGCAATCTTGCCGTCATTCTCATGCACTGCTCGCGTCACTTCTTGGTGAGCAGTCACTTCACTCCGTGTCGTTAGTTTAGCAGCCAGAGGACTCACTCGACCTGCTCGATTAGGTGCGATACCTCCCGTGACAATGAGCCCGACATTCCCCTTAGCTCTGTGTTAAAAATGAGTGAAAAGGCAGGAATTAAGATACAAGACCTTAATAATACGGACCGACCTTTCAGCAAAAAAAGCAGCGAGACGAGTGAGGGACTTGCCTTCCTCGAGTCCGGTGTGCATGGAACCCATAAGCACGCGGTTCTTGAGCTGCGTGAAACCCAAATCGAGTGGCTGCAGCAGATGTGGGTACTTGCTCATGGTCGTGCGCGTCAAATTCTTGGCGTTCAAATGTGACGAGATGGAAAATGTCTTATAAAGTAGACGTGGCATGAAAAAGTTACCAAAACATCGACGAAGCTATTAATTTTAGATCAAGCAAAGAATAATTCTGGGCCATAGGGAAGGCACCACCCATTTATTTGGCACTAAAAGCGCTTAGAGTTGTCGAGGTCAATAGCCATACTGCCCTACATTGGAAGATAATTGCGGCTTAAGTGTCGAGAGTATGGCGCTAGACTTTAGTAAAAGCTTGAGTGTGTATAGAACTCGAACAGGAATGGCTAATTGCGAAGCAAGCTCATAACTGCTTGAAGCTGGATCGAGATAATTGGCGAGACATTTGCCGGACCAATTCAAGGCTTTTGGTCGTTGATTGGTAGCCAGATAATTATTATCGAATAAAGAGATGCCGTGGGGGCTGAGAAATTAATGTCAAATCAGACTGAGTGACCTATATTACAACGCTATGTTCAATCTCACAAATTGACATAACTTTTGACTGTCAACACAGCCTTTTGTGCGACGCAATTTACTCTTGTTATGCATTGCGAGCCTCATAGATCGCTATGTTGGTATCTAGCAGAGAGCATAACCAGTCAATCAGACCTTTTGAATAGAGGAGTTTTACGTCCAGGACGACTGTTGTAGCAAACATGCGTACCTGAAAGTACAGTACTGTTTTACCAATCCAATCTCTCTTAGACTGACCATTTGGTCGACATGAGAGCTTATCCACAAATGTTAGAAAAGTCTAAAGGTGGAGAAGTGATAAGTTTCTGAGCACTGACACTAAGCTTATCAGCGTTAAATGCTCAGTTTTCGCTCGTTGCTGATCGGAAAAGGAGTAGGACGCGGCTCCAAATCCTTTGCTCGCAATGATATAGAGGAATGCATTGATTTATAAGTTTATGTGGTTAGAGGTATCTGAAATTCATCGATGAATGGCTTGTTGTAAAATGCTTTAATAGTGTATTAGCCATGGCTAATTCCGGAAAAGTCGAGGCTACTGCTTTTTCCGGCCTTCGTAATATCATCAGTATTAAGCTACCGGAAGCCGCCCGCTAGGACAAAGTTGTCTCTTGCTGATAGCTATCCGATTCAAATCGGGTTCCGTACTTGTTGCACTGAGGATCTTTTGGCCACTGGAGCGTCCAGCCCACCCAGCTATGATCACACTTATGGCTGTGATTTGAGTGACCTATCTCTTGTAAGGTACTCGAGCCACCGCACCAGCATGGAATATAAAGCGAGTGGCGTTGTAAACCGTTACAAGCACAAAAAGGCCGCATAATCGTACTTGACTAAAGGCAGTACTAAGCCAGAGACCCAATCGCGTTCAAATTAAAAATAAAACTTACGACACAAAAATCGGCCATTCCGCCAAGACTCTAATTCCTTTTTTAATACTGAAGCTGGCAGCTTAAAAACCACTGGTACGAAATATCGATAGGGAGAAGGCTCAACTTTTCAAAATATATTTTGTGTCATCAGAAGGAGAGTGAGTGTAGATCTTCCAGTACAGTATCTTTGCTGGATTGCTGCACTGCCCTAATCCTGCATACGACACGACGAACAATAGAATACCCCCACAAATAATGGGTTGCGCAAACCGATAGCAATTGAGAATATAGGATCGTTTTCGAGCGCATCAGACTATGACAAAACAGACTAATGTGCCAGACAATAATTATCAAGGCCAAAAATGAAAGAAAGAATCTACCATCAGGAAGAAATTACTACCGTACATCAATAACATTGCTACAACATAGCGGCCATTGGCGAAAACCATCTCCACTGCATCGATAACCGCCCGCTGTGATATATTTATAGAAGTCTGGTGACATTTCAAGTATCAAGCCGCAACAGGACAACAAGCTCCTAATTACGGCCTTGCTTCCTTTTTCGAGGCAGATGTACAATTTGGAGGACATTTACAGTATCACAGATGCGATCATCTTGCTGTTAGCGAGCGATACTGATGACATCAAAGCACATGTAATGCCGAAGTTAATATAACAGGATATAAAACCGGAGAAGATTAAAAATGAGAGGGTGCGATCTTAATTCGACATAAAATTTCGAAGGCCACTGACGTCAGAATGCCTTAAGCTGAAAGGTTGAATTTGGATTGGCAAGCAGCAACAGAAACCCAAGGGTTACCAATAGTTAGTGGCTGGTTTCATTCCGCATTTTGCCGCATCCAAGTCAAGCATTTCTCCTTGGGCCACATATTTATAGAGTGATGATCACCATTTCGTCCGCTGAAGACTTCCATGCTGCTGTTGCTGCTACAACCGAAACTTCGCTAGTTGCCTGCTTCTCTGCACCTTGGTCGGGTGGCAGCAAATTGGTGGTGCCAAGGGTAGAAGAGCTTGCTGAGGAACTGGAAGGGACTGCTTCTTTTGTCAATGTAAGCGCCGAGGACCTTGAGACGCTCTGTGAGGAGGTTGAGGTGGACAACTTTCCGCATTTTCGCGTGTACAAGGCTGGTAAAATCCTTGGCGACTTTTCCAGCTCCAAATTTGATAAGGTAAACGCTTTTATTCGTGGCCTCGTGGCACCTGAAACAGTAAAAGAAACGGAGGAGACGCCGGAAGGCGACACGGCGACCGAGGAAACGGCTGAGAAAGAAAACGAGTCGACTGAGGCGGCAGGCCCCAAGAAGCGCCAGGAGCGCGACGAGATGGAAGACCATGACGAGCATGTTACCAAGAAGGCAAAAACGGAGCAAAATGTGTCAAAGAACGAGGAGGTAGCTGGCGAAAAGGATGATGAGACAGAAGAGGCAAGTAGAGACGTTGAGACGGCACAAGAGGAGCACCACACGGCAGCTGAAGTCCACGCTGTGCCCGCTGAACAGATTCCGAAAGAGGCAGATGTATGTACGGTCGACGCCACTGCTGCATAAATAAAACCTTAGCCGAATATTAAAGGTGCGATGCCGACCGTTTTTCAGTGATTCAAAGCAGTACTTTACGTAAGATTTTTCTGGAGCAAGTAAAAAAAAATATATATATTAAAAGAAAGTAAGCGTTCGATAGCAAATTTGAACTTGTTCACGTGTGTGTTGTCCAAAATTTCAAAAGAATTTTGCGTCAAGCATTGTATTTTCCGCTGCTTTCTCGTTGTCGCTGTCTCTCAAAACGCTTAGCAATCGCGTACTATGACCCTCGACGGACGCCGTATCGAGGAGCCTGTAAACTCGTAATTATTGCGATTCGACGAGTCTATAATTCTTATTTTCCAGATGATCTTTCGGTTGTCGTCAAGAAAACTATATGTGCTGCATTAGGTATTATAATAATATACAGCACATAATGATAATAAATCATATTGAGATATTAATATCTTATGTTATAGTCTAAAACGACCCGAGGTCAGACTTAGCCAATCAACGACCGACTTCGAAAATGCAATCTCTGTACGACTATTAAATTGCAGAGCTACTGTCAGTACCAGAATGGAAAGCACAATCACTGTCTCAAAAAACGAACACTTCCTATGTAGGGCTATAATATTTATAATATCTCATATTTAATACTGACTGGGTATGGAATTACGGTCCATCCAGAGGAGAGCGTCAGGATGGTAAGGCCGGACAACTAATTAGCCGCATCCAAAAAATATATCTAAGATTATTCCTTTAATGTCAAAAAGTTTCGCAACGACTTAAATTTGCGTTGCATCTTTAAACACGCACGAAATGGCATCACTGATTGTCAGGGACGCAGCATAGATCGCGAGCATACTTTCTTTTAAATCTGGCACGAATTTGCCAAGATATATCAAGAGAGCAACGATTCGCACTGTTTCAATTCGAATCCAAGAAGTACCTAATTTTTTCATTTTTCGTATGATTACTATCCCAATTCATAAACTTTTCGAATGTAAACACAGAAAAGCCTCCAACCATCCAACGTCGCATGCGTGCATTGCTCGATTAACACGTCGCTATTGGTGCGAGCCTTCGCGTTTCATGAAGCGGCGCTGAGCGGGTAGAGACGCTGGTCTGCTTCCATTACTTGCGATGACTCTCCAATTACAGCTTTTAACAAGATAATGCCAGTATCATGTTTGTTTCGAATTGAAAAAATATTTCCATTTTTTGATTGGCCTTATAGTCGCCCAATTTATGAGTAGATTGTACGGTAAGGAATCCGATAGCCTAATACAGATCTGTACATAACATTTTTTCAAAGGTGGGGTCACATTTTTGTATGAGGAGGGTTCGATATAATGTATCATACATCACTTATTGTACCACACCTTCGTGACGCTGCCGTTTAGCACAAGTAAGTCTATTCGTTGTCATGCTCGCGTCTTCAAAGCGATGTCGTTCAACCAGTGATGGCGACACGTACCTTCCATCTGCACACAACTATCAACTTGCGCCCATGAAGGCGCTCCTCCGCTCTGCCAGGCGCGATTTCTATCTACAACGTTTGCAACCCAAGACGGACCCAATGGCTGAAGTACCAATATTAGATGTGCCTTTGAGTACTATTTCAGAGCAAGAGTTGGATGCAAAATGTCATAAACTAGCTACTTTAATCGCCAACTCGAAGCATCTCGTTGCCTTCACGGGAGCTGGCATCAGTACGTCTGTGGGCATTCCTGACTATCGTGGAGAATATGGTATTCGTACTAAAAAGTTTAAGTTGCAACAAGACAAAATGCGACTAAAAGTCAACGAAGACGGGAGTGATTACGATAAAAGTGGGATGGAGGCAAGTGTTCCCATTGTGCCTGACTTCCACAAGTTGGTACCATCGCCTACGCACATGGCACTATACGAGCTGCATCGACTTGGCTTTTTAAAACACATTGTGTCGCAAAATGTCGATAATTTGCATCTTAAAAGTGGAATGCCCGCAAGTGCCGTAACAGAAGTGCATGGAAATGCCACCCATGCCAAATGTGAAACGTGTGAGAAAGTGTATACCACAAATTTTCCCTGGACAGGATTATGTGACGACGAGAATTGTGTGAGTACAAGACGATCGGTCCAGCAGAGACTGCGAGCGCGTACACGACATGGAAACGGGCGATTAAAGCGAAATGTTGTCGGGTTTGATGAACCCTTGGGCGATATTGACGTGGCTATTGAAGAGTGTGAAGCGGCGGATGTGGCATTGGTACTTGGTACCAGTTTACGGGTCGAACCCTTTTCGGAAATGGCGGGCGACTATGCTGGGTCATTGTGTATTGTCAATTTACAGCCGACGACGAGTAAACTCGATCGGCGAGCGGAAGAAACAGGTGTACGCGTGTTTGGTACCACGGATGTCGTGATGGAAAAGACCATGCAGTATCTACTGCACGATTGGACGTACCGTGTCCCTCAGTGGACAGGCACCCATTCGACAATGGTGTTTGAACCCGAGCACGAGAGCAAGAACCTCGTCAATGTCCTTGCCGGCCGAATGTTGGCGTGAAGAGTGTTGGTCGCGTGCGTTTGATTATTATATAATAGGGTGCTTTTGATGACTAGAAAGAAAACAACATTAGAAAAGACAGTCTAGATACTACAACCCTACGCTTCACTCATGAGCGCCGTAATTTCCTTGTAATCCGTTAAAAGCGCGTCCAATTCTTCATGGTATTTCGTCGTGACAATCATCTCTTCCACTTGCGCCGAGACGTCCGCCCCATGTTTTAAACAGATTTTATAGTGCGGCGCCGCCATCCCCCAATGTACAATATTCTTGTACTCACAAAACGCCAACATGGCCCCATCGCGGCCAAGAAGGTGCATGCCGTAGCCATTGACGGCCACGACAAAGTACGTGGGCACTTCAATGCCAAGACACGTGTTTAATCCATTGCATCCATTCTTTAAACCACGATTCACCAGCTTGGACGGAAAGAAACTCGAGCCGTACAAGCGATGGCGCGTCACTTCGTCAATGTAGAGACGCTGCAAGTCACTCACGGGGTACAACGCATCTTGGTCGTCCAAGAGATGATCCGTCATCTGATCCAACACGAGGTCCGCCCACTCGTCTTCCTCGTATGCCCCTTGCCATTCCACCGGCAAATAATCCAACAACCGCATCTCAATCAATTCTTCCACTGAAAGCGGCGGCGTGTCTTCACAATCGACAGCAATGGCCAACGCCGTGAGCCGCACGACCGCTCCTTTCTCCAACACGGGCAAATTGCCCTTGACAATCTCTTCTTGGACTTGAATGTACACGAGTCGATCGTACATTTCGTCGCTATATTGCAACATGTAGACGGGATGCAACCGAATCTTGAGGACAAACCGCACGTCCCGACCCCGAATGAGTTCTTTTTCAAAAATATCCCCCAGAAACACAGTGGAGCTCAAAAACGACGACGCGGCAATGAATTTGTGAAAAAAACTAGACGACGAGACCGTCGACGACGTCGATGGTCGCATTACCCCAGTCGGCATTCCATTCTCTCGATTACCTACCTCGTGCGGCTCAAGCGCCGGATCATTCTCGCTTTCGTGAAGTACATTGGGACTCGATTTCGTCACCACCACGCGCTCCGAAATGGTCGTGAGGCCGAGAAAATTGACCAAATGGTCTTCGAGACCGAGAAAATGGGCACAAATCTCAACCAATTGCGTGACCGTGAGCTCGGGCGTGACGGGAAACGCGTCTGCTAAGGGTGTGCCATCCAGTAACTGGATCGTCGCAAGGAAGGGCGGCCGCGCTTCGTACCCCCGAATCTCCTCGATACTAGGAATGAACCCCGTGGCGCCATGTTCCACGAGATTTTCAAGCTTTTTCAACGAATAGGCGGCAATCGTGCGGACGAGCCGCCAAAAACTATTACTCTCAGCGGTCTGGGCTTTGAGAAACAAAAGCACGTACTTTTGCAGCGCAAGGGACGGAGGGAACGACGTGGCACACATGGCAAACAAAGACCAGCCACGAATGCTACTATCGCGCTTTGGATTCTTGGTCAATTGCTTCATCAATTGCAAGTAAATCTCGTCCACAAGCGACGGCTTCATGAGTCCAATCTGAAGAATGTACTGGGCAAGCATTTCGCGGTAAAACACAATGCGATCCCGCATGTACCCAAGGATACTGCGATTGATGGACAGCGCCATCTGTCCCGCCGACGCCAACGTCGTAGTGGTCGACTCATCCGACGTCTCGTCGAGGATGGACAGACTCTGCGAGATGGCACGACTTTCCCAGCACAATTTCTTGGCAAGCGCGCGTTCAGAGTGCGCATTAAAGCCACGCAACTTTTCAAAATGATTGAACGCCACCGCATCCTTTTCCACAAATTGTTTGTGCCTCTTGTCACTAGCAAAGTCGTTACTGTCGTCGCCAGATGCAGTACACCGTGGACTTGCGTCTTCAGTCAGTCCACTGTGCCGACTGCTACTGTCGCTATCATTGCGAGTTAGCAGTCCGTAGCTACTTGATCGCTGTCCGTCACTTGTTCCACCACATCTTCGTCGTGCTGCCGTGAGTTTATCTTCTGCCTTAAGTATCAAGCGTTCATGCACGCCTGCTTCTCGTGCCGCTTCGATACTCACCTCGAGTGCTTTAATCGCCGACGTATCCGTCGGCCTGGCCAGCGTCGATTCCAAACGAGCAGCGGCGACGATACGAGCCTCTAGACTGCGACGCAAGGTACCGACTGTCAGCAAAAGTTGCTCTTGTTCTGCTTTATCGTACTGGCCTTCAGTCTCACCGCACAAAATCGAAAACTCTTCCACTTCCGTCGACAATAATTCCAAAGCGTCTTCTCGAATCTCAGCGTCTGCTTCGACACGACGAGTCAAGAACTGTATTGCTGCGTGCAGGCCGTCTGTAGTGGCCCAATCTTCGTCAATATCCTCTGATTTTCCACAACTTTGAAGCGTCGAATAGTGATCGAACAATGCAGCAAAGAGCGGAGAAGAAAAGCCTATCGTAATCGACTGCCCAAGCGCTTGCTCCACAGTGTTGGGCTCGTCACATGCAAGTGCATCCTCCAACGTCTTTTGAATATCAGCGACTTGTTTCAGTCGCAATACTTTCGCATCAAGCAAATCTTGCAGCTGGGATGGAATATCACAGCGCAATCGATCGAGGTCGCTTGCATCGGACGCTTCCCAAATCTGCACCAATGCTTTGATTGGTGTGCTTTCGGCCATCGTTTTGACTTTCTTGATCATTTTCACTTTTTTTACCACCATTTGCGTCTTGACTGGATCTGACACCATTGAACTGTCACTTTGAGCTGCTAGAAGCTTCTCACGTTCCCTCTCGGCATTTTTTAGATTAAAATCCCACTTGGCTAAGCCAACACCAACGGCGGCTTCAATCGCTTGCGATAGCAACTCGACATCGTTTGAGATTTTGGCCACAGCTAGAAACTTGACCACTTGCTTGCGTTCAGAGTGGATACTTGCTGCATTTGTTTGTGCCGCGACAGTGCGTTGAGCCTCCGCGATTCGAGGATCTCCGTCGGGAAGTCCAAGTGCTTTCAAACGAGCCAAGATTTTGTCGACAGCAAAGAAATTCGCGTCATCGAGCGCCTTTTGCAACGCTGCCACAACGAAGCCTGTATCAATAGATCCAATAGGACCTAAATTGTCAACTTCTTCCTCTACCTCGATCTCTTTTTCGACTTCAATCTCTTCATCACTAGCACTACAAGAGCTCGATAAGGTTTGCAGCGTCTCCTTCACATTTGACACTTTTCCTTCCACTCCTAGTCGTACAGCTTTAGTCGCACTTTCAAGCAGTGCGTTCACTACACTTGCGTCATCGTCTCCTTGAGTAAGAGTCGAAAGCGCGTACGAGACCGACTCGACCACGCTTTTCTCCTCAAGAGCACGGATAATCATCATTGTCGCCAATTTTCGTTCTAAAGACTCGACTGACGGTTCTTCCAAAGTCGCTAACGAGCCCATGAGCGCTTCAGGATCATTTGCAATTATCGATGCACGCAACTTCTTGTTCACGACAGCCACTTTATCCTTCATGTGTTTTTGAAGCGCTACAATACTCTTGCTTTTTTGTCGTAAAGACTCGACTGCAAGCCACGGAGAGCTCTTTTCCGCCACACGCACAGCATATTCAATCAAATTCGGATGGCCAATGCTACTGGCATCAGCAATGATTGAGTTCACGTACTCTTCTTCGTCCAGTCTTCCAATTAACTGCCGCCCTTCGTTCAAAACACGAATGTCCGCACAGGCTCGTTTGCCAAGCATCTGCGTACAGTTGGCAAGGTGTTGGATCAAATCGTTCGAATCGCGCTGAGCCGTGGCTTCCCGCAGTCCTCGCATGACGTAGAGTAAACGTGCTGACTTTTTTCGAAAGCCTCCACGCAACATATTGCGCTGAATCATGGTCGCACACGCGTTCAAGTACAGAAATCGCGCTTTCTCGAGTTTTTTCCATTGATGGCTGGTCAAATACACTTTGGCTATTCCCACTACCACCGTTTCTTCTTCCAACACTCCAATCGCAAATAAAGAACGTAAAAGCGACTCTAACGTGCCACGATGACCACAAACATTTTTGTATCGTCGAAAAAAGTGGCCATACGTCAACTGTACGGTAAAGATCGATCGACTCGCTTGCATGAGCTCCACGACGTGATAATCCCGAATTTGTTTCATCACATAGGCCGAGTCAAACATTCCTTCTTCCAGCTCTTCATTAGGTTTCAGACACACGTAAAAGTTCTTGCCCGTATGATTCAACGCATGCAACAACGTATCAGCTTGATTAAACACATTCATGGCCGCACTTTCGCCCACCGTTTTGGCTGTAGACATGGAAGTCCGAAACTTGGACATGCTTTCACGATGCAAGGCCACTTTTGTCTTTTCATTCGACGCTGCAGCCATTTGCGCCACACCAACTGCATGGAGCACGGCGTTCTTGGAGGACTGCATGATGGCAGCACACGTCGTGGAGATCGTGAGTGCATTCTTGGCGGCAAATCCTTTGCCATTGTACGTGACTTTACAGCTATGGTGCTGAATGATAAACAAAAGGCGCCATTCTTTCGGAGGAGCCAAGTACTCGTTAGTCGTCTGTGCGCCCATGTTTGGTCGTGCCAACGTACTGACGTTTTCATTGGCACTAAAGAGTTTCTGGACAAAATCGTCGTCATCAGAAGCGCGTGATTTCCCCGATCCCGTCAAAAGCGTAAAAATGCCACAAGCAGGGTCTTCAAACAACCGGAGACACGAATCTTGTTCCATTGTGATGCCACTATTGACATGAAAACCCAATCGATCTTGCACTTGTTGGGTCTCTTTGTCCAGGTCGGCAAAATTAATTGCCAAGGTATTTTGGACATAGAACTGATGCACTTTGTCACTCCAATAATTGAAACAAAGTTGATCAAATGTGTTTAATGAAGGTTCGAGATTCTCAAATCCTACCATGTCGAGAACGTGGACACCTTGCGAATTGATCACAATATTCGATTTCTCGTACCGATCAAAAATGCCGCCTAAAATCCCATTCAATGTCTCAATGAGAAAATTGAACAACGCTTCATACAAACTTCGTATAAACGTATCGCGAGCTTTACGCGCTTGATAAATGGTCACGACTTTGAGCGACGAGACCGTTTTCCCACCGTCTTTGGAAAAAAATTGCCGCGTTCGAAAGTAATTGTCCAAAACCACTGGTTCAATATCCAAGAGTTTCGCAGCCACTAAAATTTGCGCGGGATCCTTCAGTACGCACGAATTGGCATCACTCACTGTCATGGACGTCGCATGGGTATCGAAGTTACCGCCTTCTGGGTCGGGTACAAAGTCCACATTGCCAAGATGCAACAAGGCAGCAACGATGCGTACAATCTCAATCCGTTGGTTCTTGCGAATCCGAAGCGCAGAGAAACTCGACATTAAATCTCGATAGTCACGCGCATCTAACGTTGCATGTGTAAGCTCTGGTTTTGCTTGTTTTAACAAGGCAAAGTCACTCAAGTTCTTGTTCAATTCGAGGGCATCCCGAAGTGTCGGATCATGTTGCACACCTGCAAGAACTTGATACAAGACGTGAAAATTCCGTTCGTGGTTGCGACACTCAACGATACGACACTTTTCAAAAAAATGCGTCGTAAAGCCTCCTCCAATGACGTCACCCTGTTTACTAAACTCAACCGAAATCATTTTGGCAAATCGGGAAGAGTTTGGATTCTGTAACGTCGCCGCGTTTCCAAATGCTTCGAGAATTGTAAATGCATGTAAAATCTGTTGCCCAACGGGATGCAGCAAACTAACATCAGAGGTCGGCTCTTGTCGAAGAGATGCGCTGTCGCCAATCTCGCACAAGTATTGAACAATCAATTTTGCAGCTTCCGACTTCCCGGCACCCATTTCACCCAATAGAATGACGGCTTGGTCTTCATTGGCATCTTGCATACACCGAAGAGCATTCTGTGCCAAGGCAAAGACGTGCGGAGGCGCAGTGTTGACCGTGTCTTTCTCATACAAGGGCGTTTGTTCCCTACTCTTATTGTACGCTTGCATATGATCGGGTGTGTAAATAGGCAACGGAGTGACGGGATTTATGCCAACAAGTACTCGATCCACCCACGTGTAGATTTGCTCCATGCGGTACCGCGCTCGTAACGTGTACAGCGCGACATTTTCCAATTGTTCCAACGTAAACGTTTCCGTCCTGCCAGTGTCACCATTAGTCGCCATATGCGGCACATTACTGAGGTCGTGTAGCTCAAGCGGTAGTAGCTGCTTGGGATGGTGGCACGTGGGTAATTTAACCAACGGACGATCGCGAATCGCGCGTTCCTCGCCGTCTTCCGTGTGTACGACCGTCACATGTTGCTCTTGATCAAACTCCTCGTCATAGACAAAGCCTGTGCGTACAACAATAGCGGACGTGCACACACCGTGCTCGTCACTGACCCAAACAAAGTCTCCCTCTTCGATTGGAGCCGTTTTCTTCAGACTAGAACGCATCGGATGCGACAATCGTGGTGAAGAAGATGCAGGATCATCACTACTGAGGCGGAAGCTACCAGAGCGCTCGTGGCCATGGCCAGGACTACGATAGCTGCGACGGAGACCGCCTGCGTCCGAGCTCATGACGCTATGCGCTCACTCTTCGCTGACTTTTCGTGCTATAAGTAATGCATCGAATCGATTGGCTAAAATTAATCTTTATCGCCACATGGCTACTTCAGTATGTGAGGAAGTAATGATTGCGTGACACGATTCTTCGTTAACTGAGGTTTATTCAACGCAATCGAATGACGACATGCTAAATGAAAACTAGCGAATCGGATCCTCCGACGATTCGTCCAGCAACCAATGAACGTCCGTCCTGGGCTGTCCCGTTTCCAAACCGACATTTTCCAAAAAGATTAGTCACCATGCCTGTCGAGATCCACACCCCCGAGCACTTTCACGCTGCTATTGGTGAAAAGCAACTCACAGTCGTTCAATTCTCGGCGCCCTGGTGCGGCGGCTGCAAGATGGTAGCTCCGAAAGTAGAAGAGCTCATGGCGTCCGACTTTGCTGGCGTCAAGTTTCTGAAAGTGAGCGCAGAAGACTTGGAAGACTTTTGTGAAGAGATTGACGTCGACAGCTTTCCGACTTTTCGCGTGTATAAAGAGGGACAAGTGGCGGCGTCGTACGTGAGCTCCAAGTTTGAAAAGGTCGAGCAATTCATTCGTGAGAACGTGCAGTAAGCAGTAGGGGTGGAGCGGTCGATGGCAGCTGTGAGATGGCTCGCGATAGACTTGTGTGCCCAGCTTGGCAAATTCCATGCTGAAAGTAGTATAATTGACCTCCTAGATACGACTTGGTGCGTTGTATAATACTCTTTCAGTATTACATGTAGTAATTTTGCCTACTTTGATAAGAAAGACGAACAATATCACTGAAAACTCAAGTATTAAACAATTTGATTTTGTTATTGCAAACCAAACGCAGCAAGTTTCCGGCCGCAATTACCGAGTGAAAGAGTCGTTCGCCCCGATCGCAAATCTGTGTTGATCAAAGCATGTATAAGCCCAACCTCATACATGTGGACACGAAGCCACCATTTCCAGATTCTTTGAGGTAAGTGCGAACTTGGTCATCAGATACGGTGCTTGGCTATCCACGAATGCCACATGGCTTTATAGCCACACAAACAGCTCTTCACGAATGGCCATAGCCACGGAATCTGTACGCCATTGACTCGTGCGACAGCGATACATTGCCCTGCTCACCCCTAATTGGCTGAGACCTGATATCGATCCACTTCTGGCGTCCACGTAAATTAGTCACTACCAATTCCTGACATTATATATTACTGTCTACTGTAATTTGAAGCAGTATTGTTTCCACTTCAATTATCAAAGTGTAAATGCGCCAATGCTGGTCCAAAGGGACCGCTTCAAATTGCCACCAGCGTTGTTTTAAAACTCACTGCTCACCGTGCTAAAGCAACAGCTATACACATTAGACGCCGTGCCAGTCGACTGTAGCAACACTTGCATGACGTCAACGTGGCTATTAGTAGATGCCGCTGCATGGCAAAGCGCAGTACATCTACAAAATTCATTTCCACCACTTTCGTCGTTCATAGTCTCTGCACAAATCTTTTTTTCCATTCACTGCTGCATAGTGAAACCGATGGCATGACATTCCGTACCAGGTTGTTTGGATAGTATGACACATTATAGTTGACGAGCAATTCCAGCATCGTCAGAAAAGATTTGCGCACACTGATTCGTGCCACATCTCGTGAATGTCGTATTGACCTTCTGCATGCCGCAACAATCGTCCACTACAGTCGTATAATCCACCGCAACTGCTTTCATGTAATGCTCGTTCGATTGCTCGAGCGTGCGCTCCAACAAATTGTCTTGGTAAGCAACCTAGAGCCGTCATTTTGTTTATTCACATCAGCTTACATCCTTTACGAAGTAGTACCTTACAAGCTTTAAAACGTTGTCAGTTACAGCATACAAGCCATCTTGTAGTATGGCAGTCTATCAGCAGCTCAAAGCTCGCCAGCGAGCGACGTACTGCCAAGTGGCTGAGCAGTGCCGTGCAAGCGCTATTCATTCGGCGACCAGCTACATGAGCCTCTCTAGCTCCAGGTTGCAATAGCTTATGTACGATGTTGCGATGTCCTTCGCTGGCTACGCGGTCCAACGCTGTCGAGTCACTTCGGTCATGTGTGCGTTGCAGAAATTCTGCTGATCCGTCAGCTGCTTCATACTAAAGCACTTCCATTGCTGCACAATGTTCCGTCGTAGCATGTTGCAGCGAACTCTATGAGCCAAAAAAGTACGCAAATTCCACGAGTAATAATTTACTCGCCATAATTTTGACGCAATAACCTAGTCCTTGTACTAGCGCAATATACAGGTATCAGAGAATACAAGAGTAGCTATTTCAGCCTTTATACCTCGATGCAGAGGCTGCACAAGCATCATTGTTTTACTTTCATTCCTCTGCAGTTAGTAAGGGTGTAATTTTCGCCAATGTGTGCTGGCGCTATAATTGACTCGTTGCTATTTTTAAAAAAAGCGATCTTAACGCAAAATGCAAGCGATGTCTTAGCTCTACGACTCGGAAATATGTCTAGTGGCCTTAGAAGGTGCCCATGTCACTCTCGCCAGAATTTCCGGATGCATGTTTCAGCTCCACGAGGGGATATGTGAGCGTATGTGCAAGATTAGCCTAAATGCTTTCAAATACCGGTGTTGGCAGCACGCACCAAATTTTCGAAAAATGCCCTTTTTAAGTCGTCGCCACATGTTCTGGGCACGGCAGAAACATTCCTCAGTAATTTTAAGCCAAATCGTGCTTTAGATACATCGACATAATCAACTTGTTTACTGCTTAACAGACCGGCCCCATGATCATGACGCATAGCTCTCTCTATCAGGCTCATTTGTGAAGATAAGAAAGTTTGTAACGTTTTGATGGTGGCAGGGCGAGTAAGTTTGGAAATAGGTTTGCGGCCAGATAAAGCTTTCGCTATTGATGTTGGAGCATTTTCAAAGAATTAACTGTAGCCAGTAGTCAATTTAATATATGGTCTGATCAAGCCTTTGGTGAAAGAGGCAATCTACGACTCGTGTTCTTTGCGTAGGAACGTTTTGCTAAGGTGAGGATCGTGCTTCACAAAAAAATCAAGCTTACGTAAGATCCTAAAAATGGTATTGAGCTCTGCTGAAACGCGTCTATCATTCTGTCTTATTCCTTACTATGTTGAATCATTAAAGTATGCATCACTCTCGCGCAAATATGTACTTGCAGAGTCCCTTTGCTCGGGACACAATGTAGATTGAGTACCCGTACTCTGACGAGAAAAATCTCCTTACTGCGAATGAGTCATCACATACAAGCATATTTGAAGCACCATACAAAGAATACTCATAAGCAGTGCTAAACTATAGACGATTGCGTTCTAAGAACGAGTTCTCGTGCAAGCGCTAAACTTGCGTAGCCATACGTCGTATTTGAGTGCTGTCCGCCAAAGCACGTTGATTCACGCGATGTCCTCAATGAAGCAAAGCGAAATCCTTCCTGCTAGGCTTAATGCCGAGGAAAAAATATGTTTGCTTTGACCTGTTCGCACTAGACGATATAACAGTGAATTACCTAATTTTGGAGCTTGAATATCAGGATGACAATGTTCTAAATACTGATATAGACTTCTCAATTTGCCTGCGACTGTGCACCAGCACAGAAAGTCACACTTGTGACACCGCACAAGCCCCGATTTTTGCTGTTTTTCTCTCCAAGCCTCTTGCTATGGCCTCGACTCTTTGAAGCCGTCTCCGTTGCGCTCGCCATGCCGTCCCCTGCCACCGCCGCCTCCTTAACGAAACCTTTGACGCTCTGCGTCCAAATGCGCTAAAACAAGTTCCATCACCGGCTAGTTCAGCAGAGCTGCATCGCATGTCGATTCCTTGATCACATGCTATCAAACGCAACACCTCGCTGAAAGGCTTGATGAGCTTGCTAAGGACGATAAGCCCCATCTTTGCAAAGACGCTCGCCAGGCTCGTCTTCTACAAGATTTAAAGGTCATTCCGAATACAGGGATATGGTTTACGTGCTCAGCTTACGACACTGCATCGCAACTTAGCTTACTTATGCTAAATGCTTAGATTAAAATTGCATATTTTCAAAATATGGTTCTCGATATTTCGTTAATCCGGTCCGATTTTTTGACAAATCAACGGACACCGTAATTTTTAATTGGTTTTTGGATCATGGTGCGCCGTCTACGTGTGTCCTCCCACATTCGTGCGCAACGGCCTTCTCTCACGGGATTGTACTATTTACTTTGGACAAGATCAAGCGCCAGCTGTTTTAGTCCCATCCCAGATTTTACCTTTCAGAAAAAAGTATTTTCGTCTCATGATGACGGTGTGGCTAAGTTCCGAGATTGTTTCGTCTACCATAAAGCTGTAAATTATGATCGGCTTACTCCACCTTTAATTTGCATTCGCCAAGAGGAAACGGCTACTCAACGGATGGCTGATTTAGCTACCACAGAAATAACCGGCAAAGCTTTCCCATCCAAAAATGACACCACAGCTGTCTCTCCTATATTCATTTCTATACTCGTCAAATCCATTTGTAAGAATCAGCTGGACTCTTCTGTCGATTCTTCTTTTGTCTCTCATGTGGCTACCGAAACATCGCGGGACCCTTCTATATCTCGCTTCCCTCTTCCGCATCTGTTGTCATGGTGTCGAAAGAGAATGTACTACTTTGTATGGATTATGAAGCAAGTGTTGTTGACTCCTCATTTTCCGATATTTATGCTAACGAATCATGCGTGAAGAAATTCCGTTGCCTGAAAGCACTGTATTGCCGTTCGGGTGCTGAACTTGCTTGTTAAAACTACAGCGTTTTAAACTCATTAAAAGGCATAGCGAGAGCTAATGATCTATTCAAGTCATATTACTATAGTCCACTATGGTATGATGCCCGATGGCAGTGCGATCTCAAATCTCGCCGCGATGAGGCCGACAAAGCTTGCCTTGAAAGTACTCCCGTTACTGCTGCCAAATCAGCGTACAGCTCCATAGTAGCTCCAGTGACTTTGCTTTACGATGTTGAAAAAATGATTCGTCGAGAACTCTTTGAGTACATCGACTTTTTATTTAGCTTAGCGGGCCGTCCTACACTTGAGCAATTGGTCACGTTTGAAGCCAACCCAGGTCTTATGCTCCCGGCCATAGCATCCTCTGAACGCCTTGCTACATTGGCAAACTATCGCAGCGCTTGTCGCCTTGTCGCCAATACTCGCCCTAGTACAAGTACGGCTCAACTACAGTGCATCAAGTTACTTCGAACTACGGGCAAAAGAGAAGAAGATGCATAAACTTCTCTTCAGCCATACTCCGTCAAATTCGGGGCAAAATAAGAAGGTGTTTTTTCAAATTGAGATATAATCTTACATATTATGGCATCTACGGTCTATCACGACCCACTTAAGACTTTTATCTTGACCGATAGAAAATCTGTTCTTCTCGTCAATTTGGTGATACCGCTTCTATAAGATATCACACTTGGGTCGATGGGTTTAAGCTCTTTTGCAAAAGACCTATCGTAGCACGAAGCAGTGCTCGAAATTTTAAAGACTTTGGTCAAAGTCGTCTAAGCTGTAAAAGTGATGCGAATGGATCTTTAATCTTTCTCCTTCACTTCTAGACTGCAGACGTGGGCCTTTTAAAGCGGTATCTCTCATTGGGAACGAGCTGGAGGAGCCGCGCCTTCAACTTAATAGTTCTTTTACAACTAACCATCTCATCGCTCTACGAAAAAACAAGCCTTCAAGACAGCAGTCGATGGAAAACAACGACTACTTTCTCCATGCTGCAGACGCACATGTCTTTTCATTTCAACTACAATCACCCTCTTCACGGTATTGTACTCGCAATGGTGTCGCTCCATTATTCAATAATGCTCACCCTTTTTAAGATACCCGTGACGAAACAACCTTGCTACAGACTCGCCTTTATCAAAAAATCAATATTCGGCCGTGTCTGTCAACTTGTGAAGCATTCGTATCTATCTTCACGTGGTATGCGGCCCTTTTAGCTCGGAGGGTTGACCTACTTTCTTCTCGGCTCTTCCACGACAATTAAAACTCTACTGTACACCTGGTCTTAAGCGATTTAATATGACTATGGTTCCCGATGTGGGCCAAGCTACACCTGGTGCCTTTTTCGTGACAACGGCTGTGCCGGCCTTTTGATTGAACGATTAGCCTTGGCTTAAATTTATTTTTGTTGTCGTGAAAATCCGGATTTGAGCGAATTGCCCAAAATATAAAATTCTGATTGATTATTGTCTCCTCAGTGTTGACTTCAACGACAAATTTATTTGCTCGAGTGGGCATTTGATAGGACACAATATGGAACACCCGATCATGTCCCTACCAAATTTTTAGCTTCTTCTGCTGAGATTTTTCCTTCAGACTCGCTTCCTTTCAAGTGTTCACTGTAGCTACTTCAATGTAGCTCGATTCAAGGTCAACTTTCAAGAAATTTTAAGCGTCTTGCAGCACTCTTCGACCCGCCCCGAAATCCAGGATGCTTACTTGACGAACATAAACGAAGAGACCATATATATATATACAAGGAATGTTCACGATGGAAAGGAGCTACTACTGCTCAGTTACGGAACCTCCTTACAATCTCTCGCGAATGTAAAAACCTCTCTTATTCGATTCCAGCGACTACAACCGGCTTTGGCGTGACTTATCCCACCAAGCCTGTATAAATTTTCGATGGCAATTCTTAACCACAATAGTTTGACATGGATGTAACGTTTGGTGATAAGTCTTCCAGTCCCTTATGGCGCCATTTTATATCTTTCCATTTCTTCAGTTGACACGCCTTTGGGTGTGTCTAAAGATCCCGACGCAACACTATAACCATTGTTAGTTCTGAGGTGCCATTTTTCAATCTCAATCGCATGGTCTAATGGTCTAACGTCAGTACTTTGACCCTCGAAAACTTCAAGACATTCTTTAATATATCATTCGAAAGCTAATGCCAATCCACACATTCGCGACAGTGCATTGCACCGGCTTACACTCGGAAGCGCAACTTACACCAGCCGCCGTGATCGACGCGCTGCTTACGGTCAACAATTTATTCTCACGCTATTAGGCATACTACCCGTGGAAAATCTCCCGGCCAAATGCCCTTCCTGCAGAACAATATCAGCTATCTCCGGTTCAATGGGCTCAAATCTGAAAATTGTGTATGTGGCTCAATTTTGGAAGGGTCGAACGATTTTAATGTCGTGGTAATATTTCCTTGCTTCCAAAAAACGGCTCTTGATCGGACCCTGAAAACTATCGGCCTTTGACGCTGCTGAAAAAAAAATGCCAAGTTTGGGCTCTAGTCTTTGGTCTATCGCCTCAACCAAGTTTTATCTACTTTGTCAGACGTCGACCAATTGGCTTTGATCCAGGACGCGACATACGCCATGCGCTACGATATTTTTACGATCTTCACGATTTTTTGTCGATAAATTAATTCTCGCGATCTAGTCGGTGCTATTTGCCTCAACTTTGCGAAAGCGTTCGATAGTGTTAATTGACAGGCACTAGATCATGTATTAAAACATTGGGAACTCGGACTTAGTTTCTGGCATAGGTCGAGACCTAATTAATGGATCACCCGTATAAATCAATCTCAATGTCTCACGCTCAGACTTTTTCAAAGAAGGAGCCGGCGTTCAACAGTGTGACCTACTTTCCCTTGGTTTATTCGTGTGTTTATTGAATCTTTTCGCTGCTTCCTGCGGGCAACAAGTGATTATTCTGCCATTAAGATCCAGAACTCATCCCATCATGTGCTGAGGATATTACAAAGATTATTAAACATTTCTCACACGCGCGCCAGTTTTTTTTACTCGAGTACAAACCTTTCGTGCTGCCATTGGTATGCGGTTGAACAAAGATAAGACAATTATCTTTCTTTTCCTCCCTGGTCCATCGAGGTTACTGGATCGTACAATAAGCTTTGGGAGTTTGATTTCTACGAAATTACGGGCACAGTTCTAATTTGGACATTGCAGGTGGACCTGCTGTCACATCTAGTCTTCAAATCAGCTCGCTCCTCGTTCACTTTCTAACACTGTGTGTTTTTGGGCAATGGCGAGCACGCCCTTTTTGCGGTCGACACACACATATTAAAAGACTATGACTTTGTCAGCTTTCTGGCCTTTTCTGAGTACATCGGCAACAGTTGATGATATTACTACTCACGTAGATTTATCGAGCAGATTGTTTTCTGTGGATTAGTACTCGAGAGACTTGGATTACCTTCGGTTGCGTCATCTGTCGACGTACTGAAAATATGCTATCGCGGTTCGAAGCTCTAAGATAATGTTGAACCTCAAAGGTTTTGCACGACTCACACGGACAATTCGAAATAATGTATTTTTTCATTTTATCGTAAAGTTTCTTGCTCTTTCAGCCATTGAGGTGTTTCGAGACTTTCGACATTCTGCAGTGTGTAAAGTGCTCTTCCAAATTAAAGCACTTAGATTTACACCTTAATCGGCCCGTCTATTAAAACATGTCGGTCTTTTACAGCTATGATTCAAAAACTCTCCTCGTGCATTGACGTTCCTCAGCACTACCAAGACTTTCCCATTTCTCCATTACCACCTGAGGGCATGATCGGCACGATCCACATATGGACTTTCGATGGCCATGACTTCATCCACTCCTCAAATAGTTTGATCAAGAAACTTCTTCTAGCCCAAGATCCGCCTCCTCTTCCGCTGTGTCAACTTTCAGCTCCTGACATTGAGCTTCAGCCAAACGACAAGTTCTTAGCAATGCTTTACTGTATTCGGTGTTTTTCAGCTCGCCTGTTCACTAATTATTATAATGATTTATTATGTACTTTGTCGAGCTATAGAGAGAGTTTGTTGGGGTTTTTTGTCCTCAAAAAGTACCGTCTCTGAATTAAAAGATCTGACATACTCAAATTTGTATCTTACGGCTTTCCAAAATTTGCGTGATTGATAGTTTTTCATCTCTAACAATCACATGTCTAGTGCGCACTAACATTTTGACTTTTTTATTTTATTTTTTTTTTAGCTAAATGCACAGATCCAGCCCGTTCGGCTCGGTCAATCGTGACATTTGCCGCATCTGGTCAGTCGTTCGATAGTCATGCATTCCTTCTTTGCTGTTATCATATAGCGTCGTGTCTGTTGTAGATAGCTACGAATGCATACCTGTCTATGCTGATACGTTGACGTCTAATTGCAGCTTGCACTGACAACACTGTTGAGGCTTAAAGTTCAGATGCATGCTAGCTAAGAATACTGGACCGCTTCAATTTTTTTTTGTTTAATTAAGCTGCGTTGGTAATTTTGGACAAATCTTGAAAAGGTTTAGAAAATTCAGCAGCCAATGTCATCCGAATTCTACCTTTATCCAATGCTATCATGGACTCACTCACTCACAAGAGTCGAAAACGGCTGTTATAATGTCTTTGTGCTGGCCCATATTACTGTTCTCACAGCATCGACCCCACTTTAGCTTGACCCCAAAAGCACCGACACATTCTGACCTTCAAAATCATGACAGATTGGGTGGAAAGGCGGTAATTGTATTTTAAAAGCCGTCGATCGAGTTGATCAAACATACCCTCATCGGTAGAAAATAAGTACAGCTCCTATAAAATGTATATCTTCCAGCTTCGGGCACACGTTTTTGCGAGTATTAATAAGCTCAACTAGTGATCCAGGCATAACTCATAGATTCGAGCAAAAGTTTGAGCCCAGACTCATACATTATTTAGCGCGAATATGCTGCTAAGCTATTTCACAGCCTCTTTTTTATGCTTAAGTACAGATACTCTATAGGGATGACACTTATTATTAATATTATATGGTATTTTAATCCCGCAATATGTTTTCTTGGCCATTGGTATGTTACATATAGCCTTAGAGTAATCACAAAGGCAATGTGCATTACCGCTTGTGTTGCTAATTTCATTACTCGTGCCCAAGATTCTGCTAGATTGTTTTAGCACTTCAAATTTGAAGAATCAAACTGCATACAGTGAATTTTTTTGTGAACAGATATCTTTCTTTAAAAAGCTAGCAAAACGCCTGATTTTCTTACAGAACTCAAATATCGGTTGTAAGGAGTCGATACCGATAATGAGGTCAGTAAAATGATTATGGTAAGTCAAATTCTCCATGTTTGGTGAAGTTGTTTACAGTCAGAGACCAACTCTGTCTTTGACAACCTGTACGAGGCTTGATATAGAAAGTGGTCAACGCTTCTCCAGCGTTTTTTACTTCATCGCTGTGATGAACTTAAATTTTTGAACCAGTCATTAATAAGCGAGAAGAAAGTTAAACAAACACAGCAGCGCCGTAGTGCTGTTTTTCTTAAAACGACGTCGACACGCGTGACATAGGCCCGTATTGTGATAGGTGATAGACAGATAACATCCTGAACAGAGGAGGCGAGCAGAAAGTCATAAAATCCGCTAGGAAACGACTCTCCGTCTTAAGAAATTAAAGAATGCAATAGAACTCAATTTAGACGCAAAGTTATATATCTTGCTATACCTATGTGATATATTCTTTTTCTACTTCTTGATGAGCGAGTATACTTTTTCATCGTATCTTAGACAAGGATCAGCAACTTGCGCAAGTACGGTGCCGGTCATGCCGGTCTTACCAAACCTATGTCGCTTACCTTAAACAAAAACATTGAGTGCTGCTGGTAGAAAGAGCATTGATTTGCCTTTGATAACTGCTCCGCTTGCTCGCTACTACAACTTGGTTAAGCGATTACTCCAGGTAGCTTAAATTTTGTCGCGCATCAATACATACTAGTGATGCTCTGGGTGCATTTTTTCGAACTTAAATGTCTTTGTGATTGATTTATACAATATTTTCCTGAGGACGACGATGGCGTAAAGCTGTACTAATGAGCAATTTAGTCGCACATGACAATTCAGAGCCATATGCGCTATATTCTATTGCAGGATAAGATGCCATAGTCGGACAATTGACACATCGAGTGCGATTAAAGTTGCATCGCTATGAGTCGTCAGACTGTCTGATCTACTATAAGGTGAAACCGATCCTGTAGCTCGAGTTGTCAGTCGCTCGACACGTGGTTGAGAGAAACCCGTATCTACATTGATAGGATTCGAATAAAGGCAGCCGGAGAAGTTCACTAAATGGGGAACCAAATGTGTGAGTGTTCTGCCAGCCCGCACTTAAGTTGGGCGTGTGATAGTTGGGTGGGCTGGACGGTCTAGTGATCAAAAGAGCTCTATAGTGTGATGAAAAGTGCGAAACCCTGTCACAAAATTGTAGTGGATATCTATCATTATCTCGCACTAGTAACAGCCTTGTTCTAGCGAGTCAGTCCCGGTGGCTTGATCTAAAGGGTGGATCTGGCAGAATTATCCCATGCCATTGCTTTAAATGACGAAGATCTGAAATACTCTTCCTTCGGAAGGTACATGCAAATACTTAAATTGGCGGCCATTTGGACCGAGAGAAAACAATTTTCTCGGTTTCTGAAACATATTGATGACCTACTTCCTCAAGTAGGCAGCTAAGTATGTGAGGATCTGTGAGACCTACCAATAGTCTATTAGTCTCGACTTTTTTCCGGCTTGCCGAAGTGTAATGGCAGCACCGGCATACTTCTTTTTTGTGCAAGATAGTGCATTTGGCATCTGGACTAATTGATTTGATGGAAAATAAAGACAAGGCCACTGATGAATATAACGTTAAGATACCAAAAGCTTCCAGACACGATGGTTTGGTTAAGAGCCCGCGATCTTTGCATGTTTAAAAATAATATCCAAGAAACTAGAAGTCGTCTTGTTGATGCTAACAGTAGAGCATCCTCGGAAAGAGTTCCTGACAAAATGGGTCAGCCGTGTATCCAAGACACTCTGCACAGTATGTGGCACATTCGTTGAACGACAAATTATTAATGCGGTTCAGACTTTAAGTAAGATAGCTCGTTGGAGCCGAATGCTTTGAAAATCAGCGAGGGAAAGGGTCTGGATTCTTTTCTTACAAGATCTTCCATTTAATCCCAGTGCCCCATAAAACAATTATCTGACTTTTCGAAAAGTCGGCTAAAACGTAATCAGCAAAGCAAGGGATGTAACTGCATATGCCCCAGGTAGTCGGATTTTTCTTTGATAAGCATAGAAGAAAAAAAATTTAACAAAGGATTTTACTAGTATATTTGGATACTATTGCTTAACCATAAGTTTATATTTATGAACAGAATGAAGCATTGTTTTATGGATTCTGAATAAGCATGGGTTGGTGTACATCTTCACTTTTTAAAAGGCAACATGACTATCAATGTGGGGCATCCTGAAAGAAATTACGATTCTCAGGACTTTAAACCTCATACGAGTCCTGAAATGTCCTAAGCATCTCTTTACAGCAATGGCCTCGAGCTTATCCTTGCATGTAAGGCAAGTGCGGGTGTTCATGGAGGAAGCTGATTGTGACCATAGCCACTGTCATATTGGCTTTCTTTAGCTCCACAAATTCGATTGTTCGTCAAAATTTATGTTCGACATCAGTTTCCAGGGTCCTCATTGATGAAAGACTCGATGGTATGATACAGGAAGCAGTAGTATTTTCGTCCGTACATCGTGCAGCATCTTAACTGTTAATTATATCCTAAATATATCTTCGTATCGCTTCCGAGAAATTGCCATTGGATAAAGGCGATTCAGTTTTTTGTTAGTAGATGTAGGATTGGATCTGTCACCCCTCACAGTCTCCGCATCTGCAGTCCATATATCTTTAAGCCCTTACAAGCTCTGACGTAGTCACAACGCAGCTACTTAAATTTTTAAAGTAATTTGGCTACTACTTGTAAATGTCTGCATCATCGATTAACCCATTTAGAAACACAGTTACAAAGTCCACTGAAGGGCATAATGGTTTAGCTCTATAACTAGTAATAAGATAAATCGCACTGATTTAATGCATAGAAACGTTAATACTTGCATTAGCAATGGGTTTTTCTCTTTTGATTTCTTCTTGTCGTAAATCCTCAATTATTTACAGACTTGAAGGTGTAATCTACTTCAATTTACCGACCAATCCCTTCTTTTTTGTCCAGTCCAAAACCAATGGACAATCGTCTCAACGTGGGCTACGCGCATAAAAGCTGTTCCTTGAACGCCTTGAACAGCTGTAAAGTACTCAGATTAAAAGCCAGTTGTTCCCTTTAATTTCTTTCTAGCATGTTTCTATCATATTGTTATTTGGTAAATCGTCTCAACGTGGGCTACGCGCATACCAAATAACAATATGATAGAAACATGCTAGAAAGAAATTAAAGGGAACAACTGGCTTTTAATCTGAGTACTTTACAGCTGTTCAAGGCGTTCAAGGAACAGCTTTTAGACCATCCAGTTGATACGGCATCAATGTACAATTTTTATGATTTTTATAAATAGTAATCTGGATACTATTCTAATATAGAGAAACATAGGTTCTCTGATAAGAGAAAGTGTCTTTTCCATAAGTACGGATAGTGTATTGTTGTTATTCCCCCTATGGCGTTATACCGTATGGTAAAATCTGGTCAGAGAAGAATAAAGACGCCAAAAAAGAACATGATGCCTTATACTGCATTGTACAAATATTAGATAGTTTCCACAACACCATTATGTCGCGCTAGCTTCCAGTCAATGTTAGTGAGCGTAGTGATTCGTAAATTTATTCTGCGAGTGGATACACCGCTTGCAGCTTCTCTGTTGCTCCTCGATACTGAACGCTGTAGGTAATTTAGGAACCTTTAATCCCAGGATTAATCTTAATAAACATATTGCTTCAGTGGCAAATCATATTCTTTATCTTTTCGATAATGCGAATATCTAATGCAGCGCCGTTCGTTGTCGGCTTCGTCATTTGCTAATCTGCATTCCAGCGCAACAATCAGAGCCCTCTGGATCGACTTATCACCTACACTCGATTATGCGTCTGCGTAGTGCAGTATTGGGAGCGAGTGTGGCGGCCGTCGTAATGACGACTGGCGACGGACTCGGCACTTTGCCAGGTTCTGCGCTGAAAGGAGGAGCCACTGGAATCAACACTGGCGAGACGTCGGAGCAGCGCTTCCTGTCAGTCGACGAAAACAAAGGTGTTCAGAAAAAAGATGTTTTTGCAGACAGCGAAGAGCGTTTGTTCGGGTCCAAGAAGAAGAAGAAGAAAAGGAAATACTATGATTCCGATAGCGACTCAAGCGAATATTACAAAAAGAAGAAAAAGCGCAGACGTCATTTTAAACACAAATTCTGGGGCCATTAGTTTGCAGTCTAACGAAGCTTTAACATCTTGCAGTGCAAATTAACATCAATTTGAGACCTTTTTTAAAACTATGTCTACATCTACCAAACTATCATTACAGCCCGACATTTGTGTTCAGAAATATTTCTATACTTGATTTTTCAATTTGTACCATTTCTGAGCAACATAAGCACCACTGTAAGTATATGTTTTAGAGCGAAAATTTAATCAAATCGATTAACAGTAAGTACCTCCAACAATTCATCTTTACTGTATGTACAAGGAGACCTATTCCTTCAGTGTGGTGCTTAATATTCCTATTGCGCCAAGTAGAGCGTCCTAAAATCGCACAATTAGAATGGGATTTGGACCGTAGCAATATTTATAGTCGTGTATAAAACTGGCAACTTCTCTTTTCTCAATAATGTGTGAGTACTTAAATCCCGTAAAGTGCGAAAATGTGCGATTCTAAGCAAAGCTAGCGTTACAAAACGTACCTTACAATTAGTTAATATGAAAATTACGTTGATACTATGAGTAATGAATGAACGGCGGAAAGACAAGTGACAAGTAAGTCTGTATTAAATTTCACGCTACAGCGGTGTACTCTTTCGCTTTTTGCTGGAGAGCATATCAATTGCCTAGAGCATACCGTGTGGGCGTAGGTGGTGTATTTGGTCAAAGAGTGCAATGCTGGTAAAAGCTCAAAGGAGTATATGGAAGGGACGAGAGTGGATTCATGATGGATCATGGAGTCTGCCGAAAGTGCGTTGACTACACCGCGCATTAAAAAATTTCGTAAGCGGCTTGACGCGAAGAGCAAAATCTTTGCAAAACCCATAATCAAAGACAACCCCTGTATCGCACAAGCAAAGCTCGTGTACATCAAGACCGATCAATCGAGACAATGTCTTCTCCATGCACGAGCAGATATTTGTAAAAAGTATACATGCGATCACTATGGTTTTAATGCTAAAAAAATGGAGTTTAGGCTTCGATACAGATTGAAATCGTAAGGCTTATCGGCTCTAAATATTTTGCAGATATTAAAGTTAGATCTGGGTTTGGAGGAGAGGAATTTACAGACCAAGACTTGTAGAAAGTACTTTTAAGCAACTTAATTCTATTATATTGTGTCGTCATCAGTGCTAAACTTCTTGCATGAAGCTATGAGCTTTATCTAAAGCAATAATTGTGCTTAGTATCGCTTTCATCAGTGTGTACCCGCAGCTGGAAGAAATGTACATTTTGCAGGAGCCGCACTTCTGTTTTGTTAGTAAGGCAATGATTGACCAGCTTATTGGATTTTATTGAGACTATAACTAATATACTATAACGTTTTACAGTCGCAGTCGTCGGTGCTTCAAAATTCAAATATGCTGATATTAGTGCTGTGGAATGTGATGTAGGCCTGCACAAAGACATTTTTACAGCCAGTTTTGGCTTATGAATGTTTAAGAGTCAATGACAAGGAATTTGATGAAGAGACGCTTAAGTTGACATTGACTGTTGCCTTTTCAATTTACTGAGCTTTGCGTAAAACCTTCAGCGGAAATCCTTTTAAGCGTAGCATATGCACCAAATGCTTCGACTTTACCAATTAAACAAGGACCGCGCGCACTCGCTGTCTCACCCAAGATTGCAAACTTTAGCAAGATTATGTACCTAATTGTTCCAATTATTGGCAATTACGCGCTTTTAGATCGGTGCGTACGAAAGGCTGGCATTTGTATAACAAACGGGCTCTGAGTTTTTACGCAATATCTTTCCATTCGACAGATGCTCGTACCAAAAAAGAGCGATTTAATTACATAGCATTAGTCACACTAAGCAAAACCAATTCAATCGCTTATAGCTGGCAGCAGCAATCGGATAGCGTCTATGTAAACAAAGTGACTCCTTAGCAACTATACTCGTCACAAGCGATGTCTCTTAGATTTCATTTTTTTCGAATGCATCATACCAAAAAAGACACATGTTGCAGCGATGACGACAACGATTATTTAGCTGATCATTCACTGCATGCTAAAGACGCTGCATAATAAACTGCAAGTATATTGGCGACGTCATGCAAAGCAAAGCAGCGCCGTCCCTTTCAATGTAAATTGCCACCTCACTGAAGCAACAAGTCTGGTCAGGTTCATTCGAGATGCAAAGTTAGCCAACATTAACAATGGTAGAGCTCTTACCTATGGCGCTAAACGGTGTCTTTAAGTGGGATATGTAGAACAACTGAACTTGAAACATAAGTGAAGGCATCCTCATCGAAAAAAATGCCCTTGATACGACGAGTCACAGGAAGGTCATTTCCACGCAAACTACTATGCACTGGCGCCCGTGGCGGTCAGACGATTGTGCGAGTCTTTCGTGAGATCAACGAGCCGGCTGTATTTCTCCTGCAAAACGCCGAGGTAGCGATTCCCGTCTTAAAAGATATTTCCGTAACGGCCATGACTTAAATGACAATAACTTTTGACAAGCTCATTTTCTTTACGGCCACAGAATGGCACGGTCTATCTTCCTAGACGTGCGCACTCTCATTAAAGCCACATTTTAGCTAATAATGACTCTCTTGGGGGGGACTAAGTAATTTTACGACCGCAAAATGGCACAATCTATCTTCCTAAACGTGCACACTCTCGCTGAGGCCATAACTCAATGTAGCAACTGCAGCACACTCAACGCGGCTCAAAGATGCAAAGTGCCTGCCATGATCGAATTTTATGTCTAGACCGTCGCTACACAGCATGTATTGCTTGAGAAACGGTGTGGATCTTCTTTTCATATGGCCATACTCACCTGCCTTTACAATATTCTTACTTGCGTCTTTGCCATAGCAAGCATGTATGTTGAAAGACTTGAAATTTCAGAGATCGTATGTATATATGCCACTTATTACATTTATTTAACATAGATCTAAAATATAAGGCAAAAGTTTGCTAAACCTAACTCGGATCGAGGAATTTTTTAGCACACTGAATCTTGCACAGAATAGACCTGTCTGTAAAAAGTTCGTAATTTGTTGGAGTAAGAAGTCATATATATATGATTTACGTATATTCCAAATAAGTGTACTAATCTTTATCAAACTACACAAGGCTTAAGACTAAATTACGAGCTCTCACCAATGTGTCTTTTAACTTAAGTAAACCCATTTCGTGCATATTTCTTGAGAGCCAAATCATAGGATTGGATAATAATTAGCCTCGCTACCATGCTATTCGAGCTAGAAAACATACCCTTTGAGTTTGCGTTATACAACGCGGTGTGCGCCTCACCGACCCTAGGATTTGAGCGATTAGTTACTTGACCCGGGACTGAAGATATCCTCGTAGGGTCCACATTAAGGCAATTAAAGATAAGTCGTTAGAGTGGACTAGCAATCTTACTGACTGCCCTGCCAACTCGAACCTAAAATGGATGTGTGATAGTTCGGTGGGCTGGATGCTTCATTGACCCAAAATGTAAAGAGGGACACGAAACCCAATCTCAGAATAGGTCAAAAAGCTACCAGCAACCTGCGCTAGAGACAGATTCAATCAAGTGTGTGGGTTCCGGTTGCTTGTGACTACACGCTTCTTAAGCTTTCCTTGCGTACCCTTCATGCGATGCGATCCACAATATATCTTTTTGCTGTCACAAGTAACATGATTCTTTCTTTTTGCGGTAACATGTACCCGCTCGCACGACCATTGTATCCTATAAATTAAAAATTCCATAGCGGTCGAGAAATTACTCAACACAATCATCTCGTTTCATGCTTGCGAATACTCAAAGCCGTGTTCATTTTTATCAAGCAAACTCGTTATAAACTTATTTAAGCTTAATTTAAACAGGTCCAAATACCTCGTGCCAATGTCTCGCTTTATCCTACTTTCATGCTCAAAACTCCTCCACGATTCTGGCTATTATGGTGAACTGCCCCTCAAAATATTCAAGAGGATACAATACAAAGTGCTACCATGAGGCGTACTAATGCTCAATCAAAGGCCGACAATATTACGGGTCATTCGATCTCTGAGGGCCACAAGATCCTGTCTAGAAGCGATATTTTTGCTTCTAAATCAAATGGATTCCCAACAATGCGGATTGCGATGAATGTTTGAAAACTTTTTATGGCTGGTATTTGCGCTCGACCTACATAATAACGCGCAGCTGAAAACTGACTTGGCTTTTCTTTTCCAAAATCATTACGCCAAGTGATGAATGATACTCCGGCCCTGTTGATAAGTATACCTCTGTATTATAGACCGCATGCATTCAAGTAGTAAATTTAATGTTTATGGGACATATGTAAAGTTTTTAATTGGTCTTGGTATAATAATTAAATGATACATACGTGACAGTATCATTCCAAAAAAGGTGGCAATCGTAGCCGGCAAATGTAACACTAGTGCATATTATTCTTTCTTTTATTTTGAATTGCAGCAGCCGCAGGTGTAAGGCAGATGCAGTGATTGTCGATCCAATGAACTGAGAATTCGACGCTTACAATTTACAAAATGTCGCATCGTGCAGTCGCCATTAACACCTAGCGTCAACACCGCAGCAGCACCGTAAAACGTCCTTTGAATCGTACCTAATTAGGAGGTGTTGTTTGGTCGTCCCAACCCGACAATTGTGACTTCCCCTCATTTCCAAATCAAATTGCAAGTTGGCAGATACAGACCATGGCTGAAGTAGCGGCAATCATCAACCTTGTCAACAAGTTTGCGCTGTCCTACTCGCTTGAGGATGGTGACAAATCGGTCAAGACCTTGCTAGCGCTGTTCACGGACGACGCCACGTTCTCGGAGGAGCTCGTGGGTGCCGTCTGCTCGGGCAAGAGCGAGATCGAGACGGCGCTGCACGAACTAGCGCAGCTCAAGTTCCTATCCGACACGCGTCATCTCCCCAGCGGCCACGTAGTGGAACTTTCCAGCGCCGAACATGCCACAATTACGTCGCACACGACCGTCTTTTGGAAGTGCACGCCCGTGATGATAGTCACGTGGTCGGACGTGGTCGTGAAGCAAGACGGACACTGGAAATTCCAAAAGCGCGCAGCTGATGCCGTGCAAAAAAATCTCGAGATGATTGGCGAGATGCAACTGCGTGGAAAGAAGCAGTATGCTCACAAGGACGAGGCTTAAGCACGAAGATCCGCGGGTTTTGTTGTTACTTTACGACTTTAAAAAAACGTATAAAAAAAGATTTCGCGTAAAAGTAAGACTTTTATTATGAACAGCGCCCATTCGTACAGACATTTCGGGACATGCATACGGGTTATTGTGTCGTTGTAACAATTAGTGGTGCAATACTTCTCATGCATCGACAATAATTTTTACTGACCAATACGATTAACAAATCAGAGTTCTATGCTAAAAATGAAGAAATTTTTATGGAATCCTTGCTGCATGCCGTGACCGCAGATTAATAAAGATACTATGAGCCTCGCGGCGCAAAGTGAAGTTGAGATGCGAATTTATATTTGTTGCTATCGAGTTGCCGTGCTGTACACGAGCCTTTGCTGTTTGTGCATGCTGATCATGTGCCAAGATAGTCGAAAGGAACTCGGACACTTGGAACGGGCTTGCAATGCAGCACTTGAGGATCTACTCGTTCATTGTTTGACAGTTATAATGTACAAGTCATTTTCTCGACAATCCATGACAGAGACATCAAAAATTGCAAGAAGGATCGTCTTCATTGTAGTAGAAACGATGAGCGACAATCACGAGAGCATCATCGTTCAAGATGGTCGTGTGTCGACGACAAAAGTTGATATTGTAAGCGTCTTTATAAAAATTATAAATTCATGTTAGCAACTCAAAAATCAATAAAATCGCGTCAGCGTCGATCAGGAAAGAGACTTTTGAACCTTAAATCTACGAGAGTGACGACACAGCAAGTGCCTCCTTGTCGGCAGCCGTGAGCTCGGGCACGATTGCCTCCAGTAGGTTCGAATCCGCTCGAATGCTCTGCAATGCGTGGGATAGCACACTCTAGAAACAGCCAAGCAAAGTATGAAAACGCCACCTTGACCTCATCCACAGAGATGCCTTACCTTTAAATTCACGTCATTCAATGGGTCAAAATACGCTTCAAACTCTTCTTCCGACTCTCCTTCATGACTTGTTCTCGCATCCTGAGCCTCGAACGCATCTGACAACACATTCGCCTTTTCTACATCCCAAAACAAAGAAAAACGTTACACCTTGTGGCCTCCAAAGTCACCACCATCTCAACGCACCAGCAGGAGCAAAGACCGAGGACAGAGACTGAGATTCCAGCTTTTCGTCCTCTTCATCTTCCGAATCCTCCGACGACTGCCACTCTTCCTCCTCTTCCGCGACATGAGACAGCGTCTTGGCCAGCAAAACAACACACTTGGTCACAAAGTGGACCGTCGTATACTGTGTCTTGGACCCAGGTGCGTTTCGTGATCTCGAGCGTGTCTGGATGCCTGTACCTCCAACACTTGGTACGTCGACAGCACTGCCAGTGACGGTAATGGCATTAATGCGAGGATCGTTCCACTCCAACACCTTTAACAGAGCACTCATCGTCACTTTCATGCAGTAAAGACCGTAGAACTCGTGTTGGTTCTCAATCCACGTTTGAAAGACAAACGTGAGCATGTTTCGAGGCTGGTCGTGGCCACCAGACGCCGTCGGACTTGGCAATTGTTCCAGTACGTTCAGCAAGTCACGCCCGTGCGAATGGACGAGTCGAGCAAAGACCATGCACAGCGACTGGACCAGAGACGGCAACTCGGTCGTTGCCAGTCGTGCGCAGACAGCACTGAGGATCGACTGGACAGTCGCACTTGGCAGCCTTGGACCAAGTCGTAGCAAGATTTGTGTGATCAAGCCACCCACGCACGTAGCGCTGGCATCCGAGACAGCTGGAGACAGCAACTTGGCCGAAATACTGAGCGTAGTGTCGATACCGTTCGGGCCGCTAGCGGTCGTGTACGTCGCTAACGCCTCGACGGCAACCATGACCATCCACTTGAGGCATTCCGAGCCGGCATTAAGCACCTTTTCGTCCTCGACACGGTCCAACACTGTCACAAGCGGCTCGAACGTCTGGTGGACAATCTGTGCGCTCAATTGTTGGGCCGTCGTGTCCGTACTGCCACTCGACAAGGTGTGGCTGGATGCGAACGAATGACGCAACAGTGTCTTTAATATGGTCAACGCACTGCCAGCCGTGCAAACACCCGTGCCGGCGCACCCGAGATCCGCGCCACTTTGCACGAGCAAAGCGCAAAGAACAGGCAACACTTGGTCATGCAGTGTCTTCGTGATGACGGGATTCTCCAGTTGCAAAAGCGCACCGAACGCGCCGTCGATCAATTCACTGATCAACGGATCGTTTAAGTTTTGCTTCCAGTGATACAAAAAACAAGTGACAACAAGTTGCGTAGACTCGAGAGCAATCCCGTCAGACTCTTGCAACACCACCACCAGTGTCTCAAGCGCAATGTGCAGCGTCTCGGACGTCGATTGCTCGGCCAGACTTGTCAATCGGTCAACGAGCACAGCGCTTGCATTCTGAAGCCGTGCTTTGCCGGTTTCATGGCAGATAATGACTCCAATGGCACGACACGCATACATGCGGATAGGCAGCACTTGGGTCTGTTCAAGTCCAGCGATTGCAACTTGCAGGAAAGCGTCCAGCATCTCGTGGCTCATTCCTTTTGCCAAACGACTGGCACACCATAACGCTCGTGCCCTTAGATAAATCTCTTGACTCTCTGCATTCATCACTTTGAATAGCGTTTGCAAGAATGCCGAGAGATCAAGCAGCTGGGAAACGTCCCTCGCGTGTTTGCTAATGGCGTCCAACGTCGACGATGCCAAGCAGCCAACCACTAGCAGTGCTGCTTCTTGAAGCCGCCAAGTGGTCGCACTATCAGTCTTTAATCGACGTTGTGCGGCGTCCAGTGCCGCTACGACGGCTTTGCGTCCCAACACCGTCTCGAGCTCTGTCAATAGATCTGTGGCGGCGTTTCGTACACTAAACGCCAAGCTCTCGTCGTCTTCGTCGGCCACGTACTTGTTGGGCTCGTCCTGCCACACGTTCATCTGACACACGGTGATTTGCATGTACGCAATCATAACGTATACAAAGTCGGCCAGTCCGTTCACGACAAACTGTCGTGTCTTCTTGGTCGGTGCATACACGACACTCCGTACGAACTCAAAGGCTGCAACAATCATCGCACTCTTGCTAATCAACGTGCCGTCTCCGTCGCTATCGTAGCCATCCGCTTCACCGCACGAGCTCAGCACCACGTCCTGTTCGTACGCTTGCACATTGTGGAGTAACAGTCCGTACACGTGCGGCATGAGCTGTGGCACGACGTTTGTTGTTTCTTTCGGCCATTCCCGCACAAAACTACCCAACGTCGTCAGGATCTGAATCTGGATGGACAAATCTTTGACCATTGCGACCGGCGTGACCAGCTGGTCGAGGAACAGCGCAATCCACTGCGTCGTATTCTCCTCCAACAATCGACGCGCCCTTACGTTGCCAACGTGTGCTTCCATGCCGACCATCAACAGACTGCTCTCTACGATCCGAACGATTCGTGACCGTGTCCCAGCGGCAAAGTCGGTCGTACGTACAAATAATTGACACAGGTGAGGAAAGACCGTCGCGACGAGCTCGCAGCAATGGTCACTTGAAAAGTGACTCCCTGCAAGCGATAGGAAGCGGACGGCAAAGTCAATCCGAAGCTTTTCGTGACTCGAGAGCATGGCCAAGATGGTGGGCAAGATCTCCGTCCATTGGTCGGGCCAATCGCGTTCAAAGATGGCCGTCAAGAGCAGACACAGCGCGGTTTGGAGCTTACTCCCACTGCAGACCTCAAGACGTTGCTGGAGCGCCTGGACAAGCGCTTGCTTGACTTGTATCTTTTCCTCCTCGACGACCACGTACGTTGCGTCGTCATTGACGACCCAAAACGATGTCACGAGCTTCTTGAGCAAGAGAGCCGCCAATTGCCGCTGGGCTTCAGACGCATCGGGAGAAAAGAGAAAAGCTCCTAATTGCAATGCAAAGCCTGGGGTTGCAAGAAGAGCTGTCAGACGCACTTCACTCTGTGCACGGACGTCGGTCGCGGCCGAGAGACTGCCATCGAGAAGCTGAACGAGCTCCATGACGTCGCAAGCCAGATTGAGTGGTCGACGTGAAGATGATGGCTACAAATGAGCTATTTGAATATATTGGTATTGCGCAACTTATACTCAAATCGGAAGGCACTTGGTCTCCCAAATGCGATTCCCAACGTATTGTAACCTATACGACGTGTACCGCAACGAAATGCCTTGGAAGAGAAACGCCAGGTAGCAATCGTGCTCGAGCATCGCAGCAAAGCTCTTGCGGTCCAGTACATACACGACACTGCGTTGCGTGGCAATCAACGACGTCTTGCGTTTCTCGCCCGTGAGAAAACACAGTTCACCCACGACCGAGCCAATCGACACGTGTTCCGTCGTCCCCGCTTCTTCTTCGACCACCGCAGTCAGTGCGCCGTCCACAAGCAGCAACGCACGGTCCGACGTATCGCCTTGACGCCACACGACTGCGTCCTTGGCAATCTCTTGACTAGAAAAGTACGCGAGTAAACGTTGCTGCACGGAATGGGGTTGGTCGGGCATGAAGCGTCGGAGGTGCCGCAAGTGCATAAACTCGTCTTCGTCGGCCGCGCACGTACTAGCAGGCGAGTCGGTGTCCCATCCATTCTTGCCTAGAATATCATTCTCGCACCATGCAAGCGCTCCGTCGAGGTCGCACGCAATGGCGAGCGTGCTACTGTCGTGGAAGACGGTACTTAGATGTTCGGTAAACTTGGCATACGCGGGTGGGACGGCAGCAAAGACGAGTTTACACTTGTACGTATCGCATGCGTACTTGATCTTCGTCAGGCGATCGGCGGCCGACGAGTCTAAGCCGACGACCAGGGTAAAGTCCAGTACGAGCCACTTGATGTCGGAGCGTGGGCGGCCTTTGCCGCTCAATACGTGTTGAAGAGGCGGGTCGACGCCACTACTGGTACAATTCGGACCATCTCGCAATAAGTTACGGACATAGTCACTCACTTGATTGATATTGCCGAAAAACAAATGCCCCTTAAGTTGCACGACGTGGATATTCCGGCACTCGCGGTCCAACACATTTAATTCATCCGTCATGCGCCATGCATGGCTACGGAGCGTGGCGGCACTCATACTCCCACGGATTGGAGCATTCGTTGGCGTGCGTGCACTCTGCATGACAAATGTCAAGCAAGCGAGCAAAGCCCCGATTGCGAGGCCTTGATTCATGCCCCAAAACGTCATGGTGCCCGCAATTGCCCACACTGTACCCAATTCCAGGACATCCAATTGGTCGTACGTATCAATCAGGGCTTCTCGAAGCAAATCCCAGCCAAGATGCATCATGACACAACCAGCCATACACCGTGGAAGGTGCGACACGGCGTTGGGGCCGACAAAGAAAAAGAAGAGCATGACGAGGCCAATGGCCAAGCCACTTCGTCGACCTGCACCTCCACATTTAAAGTACAAAGCTGACGTCGAGTAACAGAGGTAATTCTGGACCGTGCCACACAATCCACTGAATGTATTGGAAAAGCCGTGGGCCATGAGTTCATTGTTAATATCCACTTCCTTGTCTATCGTGAGACTTAAAGACGGAATGTTGATTGGGACGTGCATGAGGGAAAAGAACGTAAGCCCGATGATTGTCCCCAATTGTTTCGGGATTACATGCCACGCCACCAGTGAAAAATCGTAGTGTTCCCATAAGGCATAAAACGCAACATGTGGCGCACGACTGAAAAACCAGCCATGTGCGCGAGCCGTGTCCGTGGAAATGCCCAATACGAGCAACACGACATAAAAAAGCGGTAGAATGGACACAAAAAAGAGCGGAGGAAACAAGGGCGCCTTGATGTAGCAAGTCAGTATCCACAGCACGAGTGCAAGTAGAGCAGAAGTCACCCAAAGCCACACAATGTCTTCGTCGAAAAGACCTTGGACACCGTTCCACGTCCAGTTGAATTGTCTCCCCGTTGCATTTTCAATACCGCTTTGTACCACAAACGCACCGATCCCTCCAACAGCTCCAACAATAATGTGCTTGGGAAAGAGGTACACAATGTTGCCGAGTTTCCAGTGTCCCAAGATGTAAAAGAGCGCTCCGCAGACTAGTGATGAGAAGGCATACGTGACCAGAATTGTCGGAAACACACTGGGGTTCGTGGATCCCAATTCTTGAATAATAGCAATTGAGATCGTGTGCATAAAGGGCACGTTTTCCACCATCATTTGACAAATGGCGCCATCAAAGTTACTAAACCATACAAACGTAAATTGACAGATTGTGGAGGATAAGAGATACATTTGAATGCCAAAAGCGTGTGGTACGGGCATATCTTGCCATTCCAGTGGAAAAAAGGACAGTCCAAATGGGACACAAATCATGAGATTGACTAACACCGCAATGATAATACAGGGAACTGCATGCAGCGCTTGTGTGATGATGGTCTGGTCCCAGCCGTGATGCGAGCTTTCACGCGCGTCGCAATGCGATTTTATACCCATTTGTGTTGACCCGTACGGTGAAGCACAGCGTGGAGACGCAGCGTTGAGAAAAGGGACGGTCTCGGCGGCTGGATACTGACTGGATCGCTGCATGGTGAAGTGGAGCGACGTGTTGCTCGCGTCGCGTCGCAAAAGTGGAGGCTCAAACACCATGTGGGACGACACGTGGGTAGGCGTGGTGCGATGCGGTGAGCGCACGCACGGCGACAGCAACAGTTGGCGCTCGTCTTCGTTAAGCGGCTCCATCGTGTCGTGACGTTCGTGCTACCCTTTTTTCTGACAAATAAGAGTCCTGCACCTTCTTTCACTACTGATACAAGAGAATCTTTATGTCTGTCGACGCCTAAGATTACAAAATTAATTGGTACATTGATACATTGGTTTAGTCAATTAATTTTTATATTGGTACATTGGTAAGACGCACATGTTAACAACGCCAAACTCATTCATTATTTGCAACGTATGAACTCCAATTCGTCAATGCATGCTAACAATAGTTCACGAACCGATGAACACTTGCTCCGTGCCTAGTACTTTGTATGGTGTGGCGAGTATCACGTCAATTGCATAGTGCCGAGTGCCTCTGCCACACATCAAGCGAGGCCACTTTACCCCCTAGCAGTACCCGACGCGCTTTGAATCACGGCGCGAATGACCTTGACTTCAGCCTCAATACGCGTAAGGCGGTCCATCGCCTGTTCCAACGTCATGCTGCGCTCCGCAAAGGAGCTTCCTACTGGACGCCCCGCCATAAATGAACCGCGCATGAACGAGTCGTTGGCCAGCAGAGTCGAACCCATACGGATACGATTCTGGCGCTGAGCTTCGTGCTTGACGTACTTTTTGCTGCTCACCTTGCGTTCAAATATGTTCATGTGGTCTACGTGTTCCAACAAGAAGATCAAGAGCACTTTGCCCAGGTCTTGAATGAGGAACCAGCAGAGACAGTAGACCCACACAAAACCCGCCAATTTATATGAAATCGCTTGCATCTCTGTGAATGGCCAGTATACAGCTAAAAGCGTCGATACGAATGTGGCAAAGCACGCCGCAACAGCAAGAAGACGGCCAGGAGCACGCGTGAAAAAGAGACTTTCGGTTCGGGCAGTGAAGACCGTCATAAAGTCGGACAATGAGATTTTGAGATACATCATCATCATCACCTGGTCGTACGGTAGATTGCCGACCCCAATGTACGCAAGCATTCCATTCTTGTTCCACGAGTCAAGTCCCCAAAAGAGAAGCAGTAGCGAGCTCGCGACGGCAATGAGACCAAGTGCAGTCGACACCCAATAGATACGAGGCAAGTTCCACGTTTCGGGGCGCTTGGAAGGCACGACGTTGTCGTAGGCAATTGAGATGATCGTACCGTCATTTAAGATTGTAATCAGAACGAGAGCAATCACTGGCAGTTTAAAGTACGGGTCGACCGCCTCGGTACTGTCATTTTGATTGTATGGACAACCACCAACGTGTGGAACAAAGTGTTGGAAACGGCAACTGTCAGGATGGAAAAGAAGTACCGAGATGAAGAAAAACATGAGCAATTGGATCGTGCACGCAATACGGTACGTCACGTAATTGCGCATGCGCTGGAAGATCTTTCGGGACAGCGTAATGGCATTGATAATGACCGATAGACCGGGTTGAGTGAGGACAATGTCGGCGGCCGCACGTGCAGCATCCGTTGAACCTTCGACTGCAATTCCAACGTCCGCTTTCTTGAGTGCAGGAGCGTCGTTCACACCGTCTCCCGTCATACCACAGACCCAGCCACGTTGACGCAATACTTCCACGATCAAAAACTTGTGTTCAGGAAAGACTTGTGCAAAGCCATCGGCACTTTCGACAATTGCACCATAGTCGGAACCTAAGGTCGTGGACAGCCCGTCTTGGACATTCGCCGTGGGCAAGACATCGGTGCCTAATATCGTCGTTCCCATTCCAAGCATCCGACACGTCTCGACAGCAATCGCAGCCTGGTCGCCCGTTATCATCTTGACCCCAATGCCGTTTTCATGAGCCAATTCAATCGTACGCTTCGTGTCGTGACGAGGAGGGTCGAGGAAGGTCATGATCCCGAGGAAGACCCATCCTCCATTGGCTTCTTCTTTGGACGTACGAGCTACAGCAAGTGAACGGATCCCACGCCTGGCCAAGTCGAGCACTTTGAGTTCCACTTCTTCTTGGATCTCTGTCACGTTGTGAGCGAGCGCGAGAATGATCTGTGGCGCCCCTTTTGTCACCTTGAACACTTCTCCGTCCGGACCACGGATCAAGGACTCGGTCCGCTTCACAGACGGATCGAATGGCATGTGGTCCATCATTGTAAACTGGTCCAATGGACGCAAGTCAATCGCGTTCAGCACGAGCGTGTCGAGTGCATCTTTCGGAGGCTCTTTCCACTTGGCAGCAAGTGCGGCAGTCACGAGTACTTCTTCACGCGTGGCACTAGGGTGGAAAATGGGCAAATCATCTTGCAACTCCATCTTGTTGCGTGTCAAGGTCCCCGTCTTGTCGGAACACAACATGTTCATGCCAGAGAGCGTTTCAATCGACTGGAGTTGCGTCACAATGACCTTTTCTTCGGCTAATTTCCGCGAGCCGAGCGCCATGGTCGAAGTGCATACGACTTGCATGGCAATTGGAATCGAGGCGACGAGCAACACGACAGCAAACGCAATGGCTTCGAGGAAATCTTCGCCATTGTAAATGAGGTACCCGAGGCAAAAGCCGACGAGGACGAACGAAATGGCCATGAGGAACATGGTAATGCGGATGAGAATCTTTTGAAAGTGACTCACTTCGTCGACGGACGAGATGAGACTTGCCGTCTTGCCAAAGAAGGTCAAGCCACCCGTTGCCGACACAACTGCTTCAATCTCCCCTCGTACGACGGTCGATCCCATCTTGGCATTGTCACCCGTGGCCATGGTCACGGGAAAGGACTCGCCCGTCAATGCGGCTTGGTCAATCTGCACCGGATTGCCCTCGCACAAGTCGCAGTCGGCCGGCACGGCGGAGCCAGCCGACAGGGTGATGCGGTCGCCCGGTACTAAGAGTGCCGCGTTGATTGTCTGGTGGACACCGTCGCGAATGACTTGCGCCTCGGGTTTGAGACTTGCTTTCAGTGCCGCGACGGCATTTCCGGCCTTGAGCTCTTCGTACCAGCCCACAGTGCCGTTGAGGAGCTGTAAGAAGAGGAGCACGAAGAAATCGGGCAAGTCGCGGGTAATGGCCTCGACGAGGATAGCAAGCCAAATCATAATGGGCATTGGGCCCCAAAATTGCTCGGCAAGTTTGAGCCACGGACTCTTTTCTTTGCTCTCGAGCTCGTTGGGTCCAAAAATCTTGAGACGGCGCGTGGCCTCCACAGTACTGAGCCCTGCTTCGCCCGTATCGAGCAGCGAACGTTTGTCTACGCCCATGTAAAAGCGATCATCGTTGCTTAAGCCACTGTACGAGTTTTCGTCGCCATTTGCGAGCAGTGGACTCTTCTCCGACATGGGGACGACCGAAAATCGAGAGGTGTGGCGCGAAGCGGGAAAAAGGAGAAGTGAGCAATCCTTTCCCTTTAGCTGTAAAGATTCGTTTTTAAACAAGCCAATCAAAGGTGTGGAATGGTGGATGAAAATTCACTTTTTGACAAGTATTGATGATTCGGACGGCAGTTGAGACAGTAAAAAGAAGGACCAGTACGCAACTGCTTTTATGGCAAATCATTTGATCCCGTGTTGTGATAGTTGCATATCGCAGACCTGGAAGCATGTAGAGGCAGCACTACCATGTCGTACATGTCAACGTATGGTCGGAATCTATTTGTCCCTACGATGGTAGGTGCGGATCGTCCGGTGTGTACACACAGTTCACGATGGATAGCCTCAGAATGTATGCACCACATAGCCACAAAGTTCTTGGCTCTGGATCACAGCAAAATATTGCTAACAAGAGGGTGGATATTACCGTAGCAAGATCAAATGCAGCGATGCGCAAAAAGCGGTCGCCTCAACTTTTTTTCTTGGCAGCATCACAACCGTGGCCTAACACGCAAGTGTCAATACCATTCCTCTTGAGTTACGGATAGACCGCGACCGGGGAGTGCCTGCCGAGAATTATGCTCACAGGATTACGGATCACGGCTACTGGCAACATCGGACTTGAGATGATTTATCGGCACATCCTGCTATCCGGACTGTGCGTCACTATGACAATTTCTGAGCTCCTTCCGTGCGAAAAGCAGCGCGATTTCCTAACGCTTTCATCTTAGAAGCTCCAATTACTGCACACTGTGTAGTTGCCTTGATCAGGTTCGTACTTGTGTAAACTGTTGGGAAGGATTCATGATTGACCTTTTCTTGTCACTTTATCATGCGCACCCAGAAAATGCCCTTTCTCTTGACAGTCTGGTATCTTTAGCTAATCAAAGTCGACCGTCTAACTTCGCGTTAAAAGAAACTTATGGGAATGGCTTTACCGGTATTTACCAGTTTGGAAAATGAAAAATACTAGAGCATGTAAATAATAATCGATAGAACCCAGAAAATTACATTGCAACTAAATTAATCAGCCATTATATTGTAATCTGTTACACACGATGACTCAGTTTGGGAAACGGTCGTTCGACAGGAGATCATACGTCTTCGGCACGCCTCCTTTGTATAAAATTCCGTGTCACTCGTCACACCTGGTAACACTCACGATCATTACGACGCACGTGCAGGTGGGTTTACTATTTGAAACCTCGCAAGGTCCTCAGACGGATAAAGTCACCTTCCCGCTTTTGCTGGACGAGCGGTTCGCACAGCTCGGACGTCTTGTTAGATATTATGGGCCCCCATAGGTGGCTGCACTTGTAGTCCTTCCTGCTGCTAAGCAGCTGTAACGCGTCACGGCGTTTGGATTGTACGAGCAAACTTTATGCTTTCTGAGCTCTTCAAGCAGTGAGGCTTAAAGCTTTACTTTTCGAAAGAAGGGGAAGCCAGAACCTTACCTGAGGGGTTGAAGCAGTGAGGCTTAAGACTTCACTTTTTAAAAGGTAAGAAAGCCAAAATCTTCTCTTCTGGATTGAAGAGGTATATATAGCCTCTGAGGAATCCTTGGCCACGGATGCTCAGGTGTGTGTGAGTTTACTAAGAAAAACCGGGCTTACGCTTCACCTGAGTGATCTGTGTCCTACAAACGCGTGAAGGTGCAATTAAGAGCAATGTTCTTTTTGGTGAATTTCGAGCTCTGCCTGCAATTACGCTTCTTGCCTGCAAATGAAGTGACGGTGCTAATGAATGGTCGATGGGTAATTTCGTCTTAGACCAACCCGTTAAGGTGCAAGCACCAACAATGAAGAAGCCGAGTCGAATCGCTCTTCAAGAAGTTACGACATATATGATCGCTCCTTTGAAGTGGTTGGATGGCCCCGTCTTGAAGGATGAAGGCCTCGCTCGAGTCCAGTCCAAACGAGTGTGCACCCAGCATAAGGACTTAGTCTTCATATTTAGGCGCTCACAGCCAGCTTTTACTTGGCTTAGAGAGTGCAGATGCTGCCAGCGATCCTCCAAAGCTCTTAGGCAAAAGGCACGAGCAACGTAGCTTAATTCACCACAGCCAAAGAAATAAATGTTGTTTCCATAGAACGTTACCTCTGAGAAATTTACAGCTACTAAAGGAGGATCTAGCAGCCGTTCACTGCTGTTAATTCGTGCTAGCAAACAGCATCATTTCATTTTCTGTCTCAACGGTCCCGAAGCTTTGCGAGATATCGCACGCAATAAACGACTGCCGCCAGCTAAAACAACTTGTCCGATGCACTTAGAAGAGCAACGGGAAAATTGAGCTTTAATTTGACTGGCTAATGGATCGCTTGTAAACATTTAGAGATTAAAAAATCTGATCATCAAAGCTAGAGCTTAACAGCTCAGATCCATTTCTGATTCTTGGCATGGACATATCTGACTCAATTTTAGACACGCTGTTGCTAAAAGGCAAAAGCCGTATGAATTGGTGGGACAAAGTGATCGATGTCAACCGCCCTATCTTGCGCTAAGTGGCTTCCTTGAGTCAATTTTCTACCCGCTGTGTACTTTGAAGAAAGTCTTGACAAGTATACGGCAGGAAAATGAGAGATATCAAATGTTCAGATACCTCTTATAATGTAGACATACCTTTTATTAGTAGTTACCAAGTTTCGCTGCTGAAGGTGTTAAAACTTAAGTGTAAAGAGCAAACAGCAAGGCTGTTCGTAAGAATATCATGATTATGGTATTTGAAGGGTGTATTCCAGCTCGCTTGCTGATGTTAGAAGCAAACTAACCGGTAAGTATTTTGCCCACGTTTTAAACGTTACACTGGCTGCAACAGGCGGCATATACGAGCTCGATTATCTTGCAAAAACAGCAATTGGACGTTGCAAATTGTCGACTGAATAAAAATAGCAGGGCATGATATGCGATTCTCGAGCGCGTACATTCAGTTGCACAGAAGCTGAGAAAACGGCGCAAGTCCAGGCGGGTGTGGCCTATTCCGGCACTTAAAGAGCTCCAAAGCCAGCGGCTAATTCAAGTCTTCAATCTTGTGAAACAGAGACGCGCCCAGGGGCACCCAGGTGCGCCAAGGGCTGATGGGCTTATTCCGCTTCATAATACTTGTGAGAGCCGCCAAATCGACTACAAAATGAATGTCTGAAAGTTGTTGCAAATGGATATCAGAAACGACAAGCGCACCGTTTTAAAAGCCACGCCTTTAGGCCGTGTGTTATGGTATGTTAAAAGCGACTCCATATCCGAGCTCGTAGCTTACGTGAGCGTATACACCTTCAATAAAAAGAGAGATACAAATCTTTTGCTATGAATGAGACATATAAAAAAAGTCATGGTGTCGGCTTTGTTGCCAAAAAAAATCCGATGGGGATTCTGATCATTTTGAGGCTTGGTAGGAGAGCACGCGAACGACAATACATCGGTTGTAACGGCATCATTTTACCTAGAATAAGCTGAAACGCCAGCTGACGCAAATCCTTCGGCCACTTAACTATGCGTCACTTAATTTCTTCATCTCATTTGGGCAAAACGACAAATTAAATTACTAGCTCAGGAGCTACGAGCTCTGCTGGCTGGATTGGCTAGGGGTCCCCTTTTGGAAGAGGTTGCGGTAGTTACCTTTAATGATGGACTGCACACAAAATTGGCTCAGAAGAACATTTTTCGCATGCACCGACCTCCTTTCAGGATGCTTTATAGATGTCATTGGTCGCCGAGTGTAACCTGCGAGCTTTAAGGGCAGGCAGGAATGTGTCAGAATTTAAATTCATCGGGTAATCTGGTCCCCATGGATCTCAGCTACGCTGATAATATAAAGATTTAATCGGCTATTATATGGGCATCCGTCGATGCTTCATCTGTAATTACGCCCACGATTCGCGAGTAAGGTAATCTCTGTATCAAGCGTGCCAGGAGGACATCAGTCGCTTGGTAGGCCTCCGGGAGACAGCAGCACTTAATAGGTAAGATATGGTCTGCTGGAAAGAAAATAAGTTCCGTTAAGTCTCATAAAGAAAGTTGAAATGGTCTGACAAACTTCGTGCTCTATAACTCCAATTGTGCTTGCAAGCCTGACTTGAGGCAACCGTTAAAATTTCTAGCAAGCCACGGTCTGTCCTTGACAATTCTTATACGGGTGATTATATTTGACGCTCTACAATTGAAGAAATTCAGCCCTTTGCTGAGGACACCAGCGTGACATTGTCACTGACAGAAACCATTTGTGATGTCGGATGATCTATTTCTCGACTTTGTTATTATAATACCTTTTGGTACGCAAAGTATGACCTCATCTTATCATAGTGTCGTTGAACACTAATTTAATAAAAGGTCAAAGACCTTTTGTGCAACCTTCTTTGCTCCCAGCGAAGCTTTGGTGGGTCATGAGCCCGCCTCTGGTAGGATGCCAAGGCCCTATTCTCATAGACACTAAACCGAGTTGGTCAGCTTTAAAATATTGGAATTAGACCCTGACGGACACGAGTCCGGAAAGTAGGGTAGTACATTAATCACCGAATGAAGAAGCATTTGCTGCTGTAGGTGATGGCATGGATGGTGTCAAGCCAACGCAGTCCGGGCGACTTTGCGTGAAGTGGCATGTTAGCTACGGAGCAATTATCTAAGAAACAACACCCGCTGCGCGTCATGGGTGACATGGTTGGCTTCAAGCCAAGGTAGTATTTAATGCTGTGCATGTAGTTGCATGTGTACTATTGAGTACTATCTGTTTAAAGCAGCACTCACTGTATGTCGTGAGATGCATAATCGGCTCTTGACGAAGACATCAATAACATAAATTAGACGACGCAAGTGGGTTTGATGAACAATGATTGCCATAAAATGTCCCCGCTGAATATCATGCAAGGAAGAGCTAGCTGCTAGCCAAGGTATCGAAAGCACAATACTGACGATGCTCGTATAGCACGCAGTATGCTCGTAGTGGACAACGTTTGCTGTATGTTTGGAGTGACGTAGTTATACGCTTTTTTCCGTTTTGTTCGATTTTTGAATACAAGACTTTGAAACGGTCACTTTCTGGTGATAGAGCATTTTATGCCTGACTCGAGTTCAATCTTGGGCCTTGCTTTCCTACCAGGTCAGAGTCTTGGTGGGTCTTTCTTTGATAAACGATGTGCGGAAATTTCAAGATCTTTAAGTCAAGCATAGCAGGGACATTCTTGTCCAAGCTGGATAATTTCATTGTATTTCGGACTGCTATCTAATCTTCAGACGCTGGAAACTAGCTTTAAGATCTTTGGCCTAGACAGTAGATTAAAATTATTCGACGATTGGTGATTCCGATACCTTTGATCTGCATTCAGCTTAAGCGCTTCTCGATAACCCAACGATCAGCTGTGCGTTAAAACTATCTCGCAAATAATGTTTCTACCACGAAAGCCTCGTGGCATGCAAAAATTGTTTTAGTAATGAAACTTGATTATCTTTTTGCAGAACTGTTTTACTCGCCATCGATAATACTTCAAAATACACCTGTAATATTACGCTACCAACTTTTCCTTGTAGAATATGTTACACACATGCAAAATTGTCTACCCGCAGGGCTCCGGCAGTCAATGTACTTGGTTATACGCTACTGAAGGCACGTCTATTTTGTATTGACATCAGTACCTACTATATATCGAAGGAAAATAATGCATTCAGTACCTTTCATGTATATATCTTGGGCGTGTAACCGCCCGCACTTTTTAAAAAAAGCTTTACGCACAACTGAGATGAAAACAGGACTCAGCAAAGCCCACTTTCACAAATTCAGGTGGCTGGCATAAATCACCATTCCACGCCAATCAATACAAAGTCTTTTTTAAATCCGGCATGCCTAGGATCAGAACACATTTGTCCATTTCAAGAATAAGGAGTGACTCATCTCTGCGCTGTAGAAAATCCATAAGTTTTCAGCTATTTTCGACAATACTCCTCCCGGCATTACTTTTTCCAGGCAGCTTATCAAATAAAAATCGCCATGACTATATTGCTCTTTTGTACAGCCTCAGTCAGCCTACTTTGGCTGACTGCAAATGTCCTCTGGCGCGCAAAATTTCGTAGTGTACCAAAATCGAAATAGAGTGTCATTACGCCGTACACTTTCAAGTCTACCCCTGCTGTTTCATTCTCGAGGAGAGGCTAAGATTTGGGTCGCTTAGCTCTTACGATGAAAAGAAAGAGCCTGTAAAGAATTTCAGTCACATGATAAGTGTCATTGACCGCTAAGTTTAATGTCGCTCTCTGTAGGTGCGGGCAAGGAGGGTCTATTACTAGAGTACGAACAATTTAACTTGTTAATAAGAACTGTCAACTTCTTCAGATTCTAGCTATCCTTCAACGGGGAGGGAGGAAAGAAGGGAGGAAGCAAAAACACAAACGTTTGCTAGAAATTATCTGTTCTTAACTATCTTTTCATGTGTTCTTTATTTTTACCCTCAGACTTAGGAATTTATCGTATAAAAGACCAATTAAGGACCCGACTTCCTTCGAACGAGAGTGCAAAAGCAACGCACCCTTGTATTTATTACTATACCGACCACTTGGGCCTAGAAGAAAGTATGTGTGTTTTTGTATTCTTTCAAACGTATAGACCTCAAATATTACATTTTACCTTTCACTGCCAATACCGGGGGTCCGTATTCCCTGGGACCAGACGCTAGAATTCAATCTTGCTTGCAGCGCGTGAAACTATAATCTGTTCCAGCAATTACAGCTACCTCCATTGGCTTTTAAAAGTCAGCAAATTTTTCAAATGGAGTAAACTGCCTTTTCAACATATGTAAAAGGCCTAAAGTTCGTTTCAAAGCCTCTGAAAGAGCTCGAATCGACCTGCGTGGGTGCAGAATTGCCTACATTTTCTACTGAGTGGGACGGGGTCATAGAGCAAGATGCCCAGAGGTGGCGGTGTCCGGCAACACACGGTCACCTACTATAGCACTCGAGCTGGTTTCGTATCCAGTAAATCAACTCAGTGTGTATAGACTACGCGCGTGTGGTTTGGTCGTTATTTCTTTGACCGCGCACTGTGCACTTACACTATTTAAGGCGCTGGAAAGATCAAAAAGAGACTTTATTATCTGCGTATACGAACAGTCACGTCATCGTAAGTGGATCAAGCTTGCCTCTGAAGCGCACACTGTCAGACCTTGTCCGCTAGATGCAGATGGTGTCACCAAGTTGTGAGTGAACGGATGGGTGCATAGTTTTGCCTAATATGCAAAGTGTTTTAGTAGCACCGGCACAATAGTGTAAGATATAACAGCAGCTGTGAAATGTGTGAAATTAAAATGGTTTATATCGATACCGCTGCAGAAGCCTCCTTTCCGTTGATTGCTGCGTGACCATCAGCATTTCTTCTGTGACGGGTAAGCAACGCACACTCCGCAATATTTTTGACTGTCTTGAAAATTAGCTATCGAAACATATCAAACTCGATGATGTTTTCCATGACTAACTTCTTGCGTCGGGATTAAACTATTTACACGCCTGCCGCCTTCTTAATTGGTGCTAGCCGCTCTCCAGACTTCCTATCCGTATTCTTCGTTGCCCGTAATTGCCATGGTTGGCTCATATCCAACTGTTTATAGCATCGCGTACTCAAATGAGAAAGGAATTGCTTTACCAAATGTGACATGGTTGTGCGAGAGACCGTCATTAATTACAAGATGACAGTAAAGCGACCTTGCTATTATGTAATAATGTAGATCAGGAGCTCGAACCAATTCTCTTCCCAGAGCGAAATGTACATTGATCACATTTGAATGGTGACAATTAGCAAGATAATATGGTCATGGTAGCACCTCATGACGCGAAAACTACAATTCAGTACAACAATCACCATTGGTCTGACAAAGCGAGTTGCTTTTCGAGCTCTTTGATCACAGTCATGCAGCATGTTGCATGTAATCGGAGCAGCGCATTTTTTCCGCGTAAATTAATACATACATACTGATACTAAGGATGACGAGTGTTTTATTTTGCGAGAGCGAGAGACGAGACGGCTTTGAGTTAAGTCAAGTCATCTTGTCACTGCAACCAGAAGATGGTATTATGAGGCTTAAATGGTCGAGTTTGACCGTAAACATTCGCAAGAATTAAGAATCTCAGCTAAAAAGCTTGCGAATTGTGTTTGATCAAGCTGTCCATGAATCAATGACGCGATGTATGAGGTTTTGCGAGCGCAACTAGATTTTCAACACATTATAGCACCATAACTGTGAGATTTAACTATGCTCTTTATCCTCTTTATCCTCTTTATTCCCTACAATTCTTTATTATAATTTGTGTGGCGGTGGCGTTCAAACCCATGTATATCTTCAAACCCACACGCTAATGGAAACAGAAGGACATTCTTTAAGGAACAGCGGTTATTGCGAGCGAAGCAGCGTCTGACAGACCAAGAAAGTCGGTGAGTTCTTTTCCTCCGCTTATTAATATGCTTAAGTTCAGCGGGTAATCTTGCCTGATATCAGGTCCAATTGAGATGCATACCGAAATAGACATTAATTTCCCAAATGGATATGTCAGAACTTTTGCGAAAGTTTAGGTAGTCAACCATGGGCGCAGGATTGACTAAGAGTTTGACGAGAAGGATATGTACACAAATTGGAACTCTCTAATTTGGGAAGGAACTATTTTTAATTATATGCAGAAAGCAGCTTTCCATATGTTTTTTCTTGAGTGTAATTTGATAAAAAATAGATGATGATGCATCGCATTTTGGTCACCACGTAATAGGGTACCGTTGTATTACCGGTAGCGTAAAATCTGGTCCCGTATATATCCAGAAGGGCACAATGATGAGACTCGGAAGCTTTGAGATGAGCGATTGGATACTTTCACCATGTATCGCCCATAGTAAAAACCACAGTGTTCTCAAGCAAAGAAAGCATCACACGACAGGCTTCAAACTCCATTGTTCGCGACATCCTTCACGTGTGCAACTCAGTTTTGCCATACGTCTTTCATGCGCAACCGTGTCATTCTCTTCCATTTCTTCATCGCTTTTGCGAGCAGAGTCCCACTCTTGACGTCCACGAGAGCATCGTTGGTCGAAAGATACAACGTCGAGTTGACACATGGTGCGCAATGGGACAGTCATGGCAAGCGCATCGTTTTGGCGGATACTCTCAAGCGCCTTTCAATCGAAGAGCGAGCGATGACACAAGAGATTTTGCCAGTTGGGAAGGCCATTACGAAGGCAAAGGCACCGGAGAAGCTGGTACCGCGTACGTCGTTGCGATCGAAGCTAAATCCTCTCAATTGGGTAAAGCGCCTATGGTTAAAACTTCGACTGTGGTATACACGATTCGAGCGTGGAAATTTCGACTGAGAACCAGTGACGACCGAGGCATCGATCCTGCACTGATGAGTGGGATGACTCCACTTTCCATAAAGAAGCTTATCGATGACATTTTCCGGTACTCGAAGATTGGGCCGCTTAACAAAACGCGACTCAAAAGAGAATACAACAACTTTGTCAAGTATTACGTGGCTCAGTTTCGTGGCCTTAACGAAAACCTTCCCATTGCTCAAATGGACGGCTGGAATCGTTTGGTGAACGACGTGTCGTGGATGGAGCGGCTCAGGACGCATTTCGCGTTGCTTCGCGTGCGTCAGATGGTCGAGAAAGGCTCTTTGTTTGAAAGTTGCTTGCGTTGGATATCTCGCCTCTCTTGTACTTGCGACTACTGGACAGGAAGGGGGCGTTCAAAAATGTCGACAAGAATCTGGACGCAATCGAGCAGATGAAAAATTACATTAGGTTTTACACACAACACATTACAATGTATCCGTAATGGTGCAGCCAGTGTTGTGTATTGAGCGGCAAAAGCTTTGTCGCGATCGAAATCTTTGTTAGGTATGTCGAATTCTTATCGGTTGACAGTGAGTGGGCTCGTACGTACTTTAGACTGAAAGGTGCCACGAAATCCAACACTTTTTCGCCGCCTCATGAGTCTAAGCGTTGATGGAGCTAGGTGCTGTTGCTCATTAGTGCTTGCAGCCTTGGCCTCTTTTTGCTGCGAATGGTCCGTACAAAAGTTAGTGACGCAGGGGTTCGACACAGTACGAAAGAGTAGGAAGAGCAGCGTTTGCGCGTGTAGGATTCAAAAGGGAAAAGAATATCTTTGTATTTGGTGAAAACTGTACGATTCTATACCCAGCAACGACCGAAAGAGTTGCGCACTTTCTTTCCCGTGCAACGAGGATTGACGCCGTGAGAGCAACAAAGTCTTTACCTTTACCGATGTCAGACACCCTTCTCATTCCAATAAAGTGCTTTCACTGCAAGTTATGTGAAGGACACAATCATACTTCCGATTGGACAGGATTCACCGACCTGCTTTTCCTTGCTGTGCTTTGCATGAAGATTCCCATTTGCTGTACCTTTGGTCCTTGCAACAATTGTAGTCGCAACTCTAATTGACAACTCGCACTTTTGCCAACGTTCCATGTGTTGTTATGTGAACGTGTTAATGTTATCGTTTGACTGATTCTTGGGCGACAGAATGCATAAAGAAGAATTGACACTTGGAGGCGAAGATGACGTTGTTGCCGTCCGCTTCGTCTACACTTCTACGCCATGCACGTGCATGTACTGGTACATGGTACATGTACGACTCCGTACATGAGCCCTGCGCAGATGGGAGACACCATGTCATAGGTGGAACGTTCCGGCCCGGAAGTCGAGGGCTCTATCCGAATTTGGTTTGGACGACGCAGCTTGAGTGGCCATGAGTGGGACACACGAGATGTAAGGTGAAAAGTCTGTACCAAGATCAAAGTCTCCAAGTTGTGATGAAATGAATTCGAACAATTTGTGTAAATCTGATTACAGCTATAAGATTTGTTAAAAGATTCCGCTGTAGACGAGATGCCATATGAGGTCTTATAATCCCCTAGAGATTCCGCAGATAATATTGCTTTTGTTACAAGTGTCTGATTGTAAAGTTGATACAGAATTAAAAAAACGCAACAAGAAGAATCGTGGGATACATCAACATCCCGACGCGAATTTACCTCATATGCAAAGCACTCACTGATTACGACGAAAATCGCCATAAGTATCGCGGCTGTACAAGTAGCTGGTCCACCTCGCAAGACGACTAATGTGTATCTAACTGTTTTAGTTGCTTAAAACAATAATCATTTGGCTGAGGCTAGGCTTTGGCAAATTGACTATCTTAGGGGAAATGTTCGGCGCTCGCTTCATCAGATTACAAGAGGAATATGTAATCAAATTCGCTGGCAATGCGAATTAAAGGACTTTCCAACTAGGGTCAGCTCGCACGCTTAAAGTGTTACAAATGGAAATGTCTCATTTTAGAACAAAAGGGCTACAAGGGAAAGAGTAGTTCGTTCATCCACATAACAAGATGGTGAGGGTTGTGCGATGGCCACGCATAATGCGGCTTTTCCAACACAATTGATCTAGGCATAACATCTAATACATCACCGCAACAACTCCACATCGGGGTTAATAGGCTCAAGATACCGACCAAAGTGTCATCCGTCAAGTAGAAGCTAAGCCAACAGCGCTGACTTCCACCGCTGACAAAGAAATACCATATTTGGCTTACGTATGATGACGTTTTGCTAACAAATTGTGTACAGTTTGCATGTCTAAAAAGACGCCTTACTGGACAACTCGAGAGAGTGCAGCTGAGTTGGTTTAGCGGACCTTCAATTTTTGGATCTGAAGGATAATCGCTGCAGTAGTCTTGCCTAGAACCGGACACATCAAAGGTGTCTAGATTTTGAGACAGTGGAGTTGAGAAAGAGATAATGAAAGTTTAAGGTTTAAAGCGTGAAGCCTTCGTCTTGCACCAGAGCGAAATTGATCGGAGGACCGCTTTAGCGGTCAGCTTTTACCGCTATCTAGATCCCTTCTCGAATGAAGTTATATGGTCATAGGACCATGTAACGCAAGTCGTTGGGGGCAAGCCGTCAGATTGGTGGTGGACGTGGCTTCTTCATCGATACTTAGTGATCAATTCTGCTGGCAGGGATAATTTCTTGCCTACCTGAATGCTTCCTGGCACAAAAGCGGCAGCCCCCCCCCGTGAAAATCAGACGAAATTAATAAGAAGCAGTGCGACCGCAATCGTCAAATAAAGCTGATGCTTTCGCAAACGCCACAAGTTTATCATCGTTGGCCTATGCACAGAAGCGTAATCCAATAATGTACCGAAGGCGGCAAAATTCCCGGAGAAGTTGTTATTAAGCTCGTTTGTTTTTTAGTCGAGAGTCAACTCGATAGCCACCTGCTTTATAAGTCGACTTCCACATACTTTGCCCTCGGGTTCGACTTTGCTATGAGATTAGAGGTCCCAGTGATCGAAATGCAGATGAGAAATGATTCGATGCAGTATATAACGCGCACGCGATATAGCCATTTTTCAGCGTCCGTTAGGCCGATCCATTTACCGTCAACTTTTACTGGTGTGAGCGTCGAAGGACTTTTCTTTGCAGAGCCATTCTATGGCTCTGCAATTTGGAGCAATCGAAATGAACGAGGTGAAAGCCAGGAGGGAGCTTATAGTCAAAGATGAATTGAATCCCTCTATCCATCCCGCGCAATAGAATTACGGCGAAGTCTTTTCGTCTTATGCAAAAGAGCGGGAGTTTCTCAGTTCTATCCTTCATCCAACGTAGAAATTTCTCGTTACGGGCGGAGCCGATAGCGGTCCGAGGAAGATCAATGGTTTTAGTGCAGATCTTTTGTGAGCTAGCAGTAGCCAGCAATCTTGTACAGTGCATTGATGGCTTGTATTGCGCAGTCACCTCCGTTTGACGCCGTAAGATACTTGTGAAAGTCGGAGAGGCATTGCATGTTGCAAGTTTACGACTTGGTCTGCTGGTGGTCGTTGTCGTACCACCTGTCAACCCAGTCGCAGCGGGCGTCCTGTCAGCCTAAAATTAGAGACTATCTTGATATCCATTTGTCATGACCCTAAAGGAATTTGACATGGTAGTAGCGACCGTGTTGAATCTCGTTTGGGCGATCATCCACAATAAGGAACGACTACCTTTCGGATGTCATGTTGTCAAGACCACTTCGAGCGCAAGCTCGCTTTGGCCCGGCGTTCTTGTTGCGCGGCCTTTTAAAACGAAAACTATTCCGTCAATCGGCGCGAAGGTGTATGTCAGCGATGGATTGGGACAAATTTGGCTGGGGTGACGTCGTCGGGGCGACAATTGGCTCGGAAGAGGGGTGAGGCCTCTTACTGAACTTCTTCGTGGATGCCTTCTTGGACTTGCTCGCCGTCCCAGTCGGCCTAAAGCAACGCGATTCTTCAAGATGGGAGTTCGTGACGAAAGGGTCCCCCTCGAGTTGCGCAACCATGAAACCAACTCTATCGTTGGAGCTTTTAACTGCGACCACGAGGTGAGATAATGTTTCTTGGGAGATAGTCTTTGTTGGAGACCATCTAGCTGGGGAGAGAAGAAAGACACAAAGACGGCTTGGGGTGGTAGGTTTCCCAAGACCTGGGATTACGTCCGGCGCGGATTTGCTGTTATTGACGCAGTAGGCGGCGTCAACCATGCGGCATTCTTCCAGACCATAGTCCTACACTAGTGCACAATCGACTCGACGATCTCGTAAGGTCGAGAGACGATTATATAGGTCTAGACGGTAAATAGGTTGTGCTCCATTATGATAATGCGATCAGGCGTCATAGGTGTCGGATGTGGCACGTGGCCTAACCCGGACCGGCTCGAGCTCTACAAGGAGTACTTTGCTTAGAGAGTTTGGCTTGCCCAGGGAGTGACCTTGAGCGGGTCGCAATGGTCTTTTGAGAGAGGGAGGATTGAATTGCTTTTCGAATCGGTTAATGAGCAGACGTCGGCCTTGCACAACCAGTCGTTAAACCTCTGCAATTTTTCTGTCGCGATCGGTCGTGAGCGATTTAAATTTTCACAAGACGTCTAAAAAAGAGTATTTCAGAGAAGAGTGATCTAGCTTACATGAACGAAGTGAACGTTGCGGCAAACGTTTGCATCGGTTCCATTACCAGAACCGAGGGCTTACCTGCAAGTACCAACGTGCTATACACTGGAAGTCACATCACTCATAGAGGATATCGTGGACGTGATGTCGCTCTTGACAAATCTGAGATCAAATAAGCGCGGCAGCAGTTTCCCCATCTAAAGTGTATAGTTTGAGTACTGAAATCCAGGAATCGGTCATTGCCGCAGGTCAGTGCTCAATCTACACTACAAAGGCCTCTGCTAGTGTGTAGGGTGCTTACACCTTGACCGGGTCGTGAAAAACGACTGGGGTGTGCGTGGGGAGAGACAAGTCTACGCTAGCGTACGCTTGGGCTAGATCGTAATGCGAGTCGTTCAGGACGTGCTCGGCAAGTGTGGCGCTCGTGGCCGGATCTTCTTCCGTCTTGTAGTCCATGGCGAGGCGGCTCGGCAGACTACGGTTTGTGTCAGGCGTCGCAAAACATTTTCCACAGTGATTATGGAGGAGCGCGTGCATTTCCACATCAGTAGCAGCTCAGGAAAGTTTGCGTACACCAAGTGCAGCTGCATTGTTGATGGCATAAAAGGCATCTGATGTAATCCAGACCAATATAACTCCTAATATCCTTAAAACCTCAATTTGACATTCCGATTAATGACTAGTATGCGCCTCTTTTGGCTTACCAGCCTCCCCTCCTTAGCGCAAGCGACGCTGGAGACAAATTTCCGATCTCCTTAGTATTTAAACCATGTGTATCGTATTATTAAAGTCGACACTTTTTCACGGATATGTGTGTTATTAATTTCACCTACACGCTTTCGATTGAAAAGTGTGTCATTAATTTTGCTTTTACATTCATTATTTAACATTAAAAAGATCGAAAAAATTGTCTCCAGCGTTCCTTTGATATAAAAATCTTTTCGTTATGGCCAGAAGAATGCGATGGATAAGCTTCACAGTTCCGTTTCTATGGTTTTTGCTGCAAAACTTCATTGTAAGCAAGGGAATCAATATTGCACTTATAGTGCTGACGTGTGTTACTGTGATCGGCTCCCTATATTGACTTGTTTAGGAGGCAACTGCGATCCACGACAAAAAAGACAACGACGACACGTATCATGAAAACCAACGAAAATTGGTTGGTCCTTAGTTTTTGCTCACATAGCGAGTAATTGATGTGTAAAATGTATTAGAACGAGCAAGATTCTCAGCCAGCTGACAATGACGACAAAATGAGAGAAGCCCTTCCGATCATTCCAGGTCTCACGCACGTCGAGCTGTCTGCGTTTAATGCTGAATACGCAAACGCTGAGGTGCTGAACAAGATCATCGACTGGTCCTACGACCAGGTTGCACACATATCGCGGTATCGTGACAATTACCTTCACGTCGAGGATCTATACCAGTATATTGCCGTCAAGTCCATTCAAATTGATTCGACTGCTAACGTGCATGTGGTGCAGGTTTCTGCTTAAGACGCTCAATCCGCTGGACGAGGAGATTGATGCGGAAGACGAACAAATTTTAAGGGATGCGGTCACGGAGCTGCGCAGACAGCAAGGTTTAATCGATGACGAGCAAATATTGTACCGTGGCTTCATCGCGCGCGGAATGCCACTGCGCTTCTTGCAGTCATTGGCTCGCGCGATGCACCAAACCGTGCAAACTCGGCGACTGCAGGTCACTAACGCGCGGACTGACGAGTTGTAGATGAGTTACATTCTGAATCGTATAAAAAACCAAATCCTACTTCGATCGTAATCTTTTGACCCTGTCAGTATGGGTGCTAACGGACATATTCGAGATCTTCCAATTCCTGTCTCATTTTTGCCGCTGTTCTCCTTGTGATTGGCTGTACACGCGTGGACTCGTTTTGATTGGCTGTTAAGTTGTCGCACCAAGTACCCCCCACCATCACCCACTTATCAAATTGCAAATTACAAGCCAAAAGCGCGATAGATGGAAGTGAAGGTTGAAGACACGGTGAAGAAGGCAGTGGCGGCTTCTTCTGGTGCACTCCTTACGTCACTTTTTGTAACGCCTTTGGATGTGGCCAAAGTGCGCATCCAATCGCAACTTCAGATGCCGTTGACCAAGCCACTGACGGACGTACGTATAACGCACTCGAGTGTTGGCACGTTCGTTGCCTCGGCCGTCGAGCAGTGTCGCTGTCGTAGCCGCTGCATATGTAATCGCTCGATCACGCGTCCCGTGGAACAGCTTCAGTTCTCGCGACGTGGGTGCAATGCATTCCCTGCAATGCGTTCATCCTGCTCGCGGGCTGTTACTGTTTTACAGCTTCAGGGCACGTCGCATGCATTGCGTCACGTCTTTCAGACCGAAGGGTTTAGAGGACTCTATTCGGGCTTATCTCCTGCTATGGTGATTGCGGTACCGTCCTCTGTGTTGTACTATATGTCGTATGACGTGCTACTACATGAAGGTCGTTCGAAATTTCCTCAAGCGGAAGAAATTGTGCCATTGATGGCTGGTACTACGGCAAGAATCGTTGCAGCGACCATCACGTCTCCTATTGAGTTAATTAGGACGAGAATGCAGGGAGACAGTGCAGGATCCAGTATTGTGGCCACGTTACAGCAAGCAGTACGACGTGGTGGCTACACGTCCTTGTTGAATGGACTGGGAGCTACGTTAGCGAGGGATGTGCCATTTTCTGCAATTTACTGGACTACTTATGAACGTCTTCAGCAGAGGTTAAATAAGGCGGGAGTGTCGAGAACACAAAAGGCTTTTGTATGTGGAGCGATGTCAGGGGCTCTTGCTGCGACGGTCACGACCCCCTTTGACGTGGTGAAGACGTTGCAACAAGTGTCGATGACCACTAAAGGATCGCAACGGTCTGGGATTGCGATGCTGAAACAGGTTGTGGCCAGTAAGGGCGCGAGTGCAGCGTTTACTGGGCTCAGTGCACGTCTCGCACGCGTAGCACCATCTTGCGCTATCATGATTTCGTGCTACGAGTTTGGGAAGGAAAAGCTTGGTATCGTTTAATCCTAGTAGCGGTAACTTGGTAATATCGTTAGGTCGGGTAGACTGTAGGATATTTATAAAATTTATTCATTGTTTTTCCAAGACATCACTGTAGTGTTATTATCGGCACGATGGCTGGCAATTCTCTTTTTCATCCATTTAATCAGAGTCTTCGTTTGGAGGAGGACGAGGGGTACGCTATGTTTGTCACGTCAGAACTTGTGGTGATTACCTCTCTACCATACAGAGTTCGTTTCCTTGTGGTCGGTTATTCACCTCAGCATCTTTGCGACGCCAGATAAAGAAGCCAAAAGTTATAAGCGATTGCTTATGTGCCTAATGTTTCCTAATATTGTGATCACGATCGATATACCGCATTACAAGCTTTAATGCGGTATATCGATCGTGATCACAATATCAGGAAACATTAGGCAATTTTCGAAGACAATCAAGGATCGATTGCGTTGGCCAAGAATCCCGAGTTTCACAAGCGCACCAAGCATATTATTGAATGCAAGATGCAAACGCCAAGCCAAGCTTGCAATGATGCTCTTAAGAATCCTGTGTGTCACATCACTACTTGTGTTCAGAGGAGCTCAAAGAAAAGCAAGGCCTAAGGACGACATTATTAGGTTACTTAAAACAAGATCCAATGTAAATGAATAAGTAGAACAAATTGAATTCTAATTGTCCGGATGAAAGCGATTTACGATTCTAAGTAGAACGAAATCAATGGCCTAAGCTGATGCAAATCCTGAGCAAAGAGCTACGGCAGCCCCGTAGCACATAATTGCATATGTAATTCTATTCGAATTTTCGGAGCTAATATTGTGTGAGAAAGCGCTCATTATTAATCAGAGCATACCAAACGGATTAAAAAATTCTGCTTGATTCCGAGGAGGCATAACATTTGGCTGGTCAAGAACTCGACGCGATAAACGCGCGTCGGAAGACATTCTTCAATTAGAAGAGTGCTCTGTTAGTCATCTTCAAAAGAAGGTGACGAAATCGTTCCCGGTGGCACGGGCTCCGGGGACGGAGGCCTTGTCAAAGTCTCATTTACGGCAAGCGTGAAGACCTGGGAAGGGAAGGAACAGAGATACCTCTTGCTCTAAGTCAAAGAGTTTGAATGGCCATGGTGTCCACTTTGTTGTGACTGATGCAACAGAGATTGGCACTGGCGGGTTTACTGGCGAAAGCACGCAAGTAAACACTAACGTGTAGTCTCTGTGCTCTTCACCGATGGTAAAGTAACGAATTAGATGAAGCAAGGCTATCAATTACTCAAGTATGCATACTGTATGGAAGTCACGCTTCCTTGTAGCCGCCATATTTAGCAGGAGATGTAAACTTTGTTCAAGAGCTGTGAACTCGTTTGGATGGAGTGATCAGTAACTCCCTCCAATAAGAGATTACAGCCAACGTCTTTCTCAACGTTTTGCGCATGAAAAGGGTCCAGATGGAGGTGGTTCATTCATTTTTGAAAAGGCCATTGAGCGCTGAGTTAGATTCTAAGCCGAGGAGGGTCACAGAGCCATAACGCATTGGTTGTCCAGCTCCCAAGGACCTTAACTATGCTAGATTGGCTTCTGAGCTACTAAGAAGCATATGATACCTGACGGTGCTCCATTTATGACAATATCCACCATTTACGGCTGGAAGTGAGCCAAACTTTACAACCGATCATGTCACAAGAACATGGCAGCAGCTTTTTTGCACCCTGGATAAAATTGAGCTTTATGGCTACAAGAAGGGACCAAAGTTTACCAGGGCTTGACTCTTTGTTCTTTAAGATTTCAATCCTGGCTTACTGTCTTGAAAAAAATCGTAATTTTATGTAGCTAGCCATGAGCCGCCCTAATTGACTTCAAGGCGTCAGAGAGTTTATGCTTGATTTGTGAGTGTCGAATGAAGCTGGTGCGACATGCTGAGACTCCACGATCACGCGAGAATGACATTGTCATTGTTCGCTCAGCGACAGAAATAAGTTTGGGAGCTAAGATTAGACATCAGAAGCTAGCGCCGAAGCCTGTTGGGTTTAAGCTATAAATGCAAAATACAACCTTATCCTGGGTATGGCGTGGCTGGAGAGTCAATTAACATAAGTTAATTGAGTGTATCCTATATTGCTCCTTGCGGAGCTTTGGGAAATCTGCAATTTGCTTCTACTAGAGAATGAAATCGCTTTTGGCGTAAAAACTGATCACTGTAATGTACGTTATGTGTCAAAAATGGTCTTCAATGGTATGGAGGATGCGAGTCAGAGCGCGTTAAGATACAAAAAGAACAACAAAGCAATCGTGTAGCGAGTAGCATTCGCTGCATGCCGGTGGAGACCCGATTGATTTTAAGCCGAAACAGTTTGAGTGTGACCCTAAACTGTAGGTAAGATTGTTCGTAAAAGTCTGAGCAGTGCTGTATTGAACAGTGTAGTTAAAGTCTCGCCACGGCGTCAATGAAAGGGCTCCACTGATGCATACAAAGTGGCGCGTGGTCTACTGAGCAGCGTTCATCATAAAAATCTATTTATATATGCTACCAAAAAAACACGATAGACTGTTGTTCGAGAAAAAATGTAAAGCTCAAACATGCTTCTGGAGTGGCGCGTAATCTACTAAGCTCTGCTTGTCGGAAACAGTGCTGGCGGTTTGTCCTACGAACATAGTTGGGTGAGGTCAAGGCATCTGGAAATTGCCTTTTAATGTATGTAGAGCGGCACACACGAATCGAAGTATTTGATGAGCGAATCCTTGGTATAGTTAGTACAGATGTTGAAGCGTCAATGAACGATCTCGTTGACACGAGCACGAAACAAGACTTTCTCTAAGACCGTCAATTTTTTAAGAAGAAGCTGTTGACGCACGGTTCTCATCTAGAAGCGCAAAGCGTATCGTCTAGGACGGGAAAAGTACAAAATGCTCGCTTTATAGCCCCCTAATAAAAGATTTTAAGGCACGATAAACATAGAGCCTGAGGTTTTCGCTCGACGCCGTTATACGCTGCACCAATCTGCATCACTCACACCCAAATTAAGACACCTTCATACTCTCTTGTTGATCCGAGACAGACGTCCATGGCGGACCTCACCGAGACACGTAAGGTCAATAAGATTGTCGAAGCGATGTTCACTATATAAGACGATGATATCAAGCTCTTAATGCTGCTTGATCTTAGACCATGTAGAAGGCATTTCGTGCAGATATTGGATCCAATTACTGAGAAATAGGATCTATTGCCTTCTATCATTTGTTATAGCATAACTAGGATGGCCTTATGAGTCCCGCTTTATAGCGTTGCCAGCCAATAGAGGTGTACGTCATAAATTTGACTTGTATTCTAGATTCAGTTGCTTTAAAACAATGCAGTGGTTACACCAAAGCCCCCTGTGACGGGTTTGGTGCGATTCCCGTGCAAAGCACGTAGCGAAAACGTTCAGAAAGTGAGTGAGTAGTTATATGGCTTTAGTAAGCCCGCCTAAAGATTTGGATGCGCTCGCATACTTTTGGAATGTCGAGCGCATACACAAAGCATCAATTGGCTCTGACTATATTTATCCATTGAATCTTAGGCACTTTTTCTTTAAACAGCAGAATCTTAGTTTACAGGCAATTTTGTGGCATTAAGTAACACTGGTATCCAAATTAAAACCCCAGCTTCTTCCTTGTTTATCGGTCAGATTTTTTTACAGTAAGTCTAGCCTTTTAGTTGTGTTATCGCGCATGTGCCTTAAGACACTAGACTGCTTCGACTTGCTTACACATTTTGGGAAAATCAAGCGTTCGGCTATCTATCCTTAGAGTCATAATATGGTGACATAAGCTGGACGCACGAGGTTAATAATTTATTCACAGAAAGCGATATATAGGTTGTTATACATGAGCGGTACTGTTCAATGCAAAATTATAGATCGCGTGCATGCTGCGACGAAGCTCCGACGTAGCCACTCACGTAGTGCGCCTTGCGTCTTAGGCAGCACGATGCATTTGCTATACCGTGCTCTCTATGCGACTCATGATGCACCCCTTGGCGATTATCTCGGTCAATGACGTATGACTTGATGAGCACCTCCTGCTAGTAGTCCAAACTGTACAAGCGGGTCTGCACACATGAGCGCAAATGATTAATTTGCCAGCGACCTAAAACTTGTCGACAGCAGCCGCGCCGCTGACAAAGTTGCCTGGTCTATTTCGTCCACAACGATTGATTTTGAGCTCATCCTGTTTAAATTCTCAATTGGCAAGACAAGTGTTGTGGACTTTGTTGAGCGGCTAGGCAAAAAGCTTACTTATAGGCTTTGTCGACAAACTAAACTAATTAGCTCACTCGAAGGCTGCGCGGGACACGGTCGTTAGTGTATGTAGAGGGACAAGACTGTTACGAAAATTGCCTATGCATACGTCCAGCGGGGCCTGCACATTTGCATCATCAGATGGTAGACGCTGCAGGCAAGCTCGAAAACCTCTAAACTACGATTGTTCTCTCAAAGCATATCGCTTGAAGTGCTGGCCGCATTTAAGACTGTTTATTCCTCGTATTGGTAATTAATGACACTT